>VXBL01008568.1:5190274-5241487 GCA_013400195.1 Aramus guarauna
AAAAAAAAAAAAAAGCAAACACATTCACATTTGTTTAAAACAAGTGGCATTTCTTCAATAGCTTCTTTTGAGGAAGGTAATCTGTAAACTGGACATTCTCTGTGAGATGTTTGGGTGGCAGTTATCTACAGATTGTTTACAATAAACACTGATGGATTTCTGCTTTTGAGATGACTTATCTGAAAGAGAAAAAATACACCAAAGGAAGGGAACACCTTCAATACAGCAGTGTCTAAGGCATCAGACAATAATTTGTCTGTAAGAGGAGACAGTGCTGATTTCTTGAGTGCAACATAGATGTTTACTTTCTAGCTAAGGTGAAAAATCTTGTCTCAAGGATACACAGTTTTGACTTGGAATGGGAAATACTTTGTATCCCTTACTTGTAAAGGTTCGCTATGTCACCAGATTGTTATAATAGTAGTATTTAGGTGGTCTCCTTCAGAATGCTTTTATTCAGTGTGATCTAGATATAGAGGATTGCTTTAGTAATTAACCAAATTACTTCTTATGGGATTGCACTGAAACCTTAAGATTAATGCAATTTTCTATTGAACAATTCATTTCTTGGATCTCTTAGCATCTTTTTAAGAAAATGGGTGATTTGACCTGCTGGAGGAGAAAACTTCAGGTGTTAGCGGCAGACTCACTTTACAATACTAATTGTAAGCTTAACTCTGTCTTGAAAACACCAACATCTCATCCATATGTCTTCTGGTTTTTTCCATCTCAATAGAGAAATCTGGTTTTGGATTAGTATTTAAAACTTTTTGTAAACTTAATTCTGATATTTTTGCATTGGATTTATTTTGTGAAAAATCTCCAGAAGTAGAATAATGTAAAGGATAGAAAAGAAGCAGCAGTAGTTGTTCTGTGTTTTATGTGGTCAAAATTTATATTGTGAGGTGATCTTTGAAGTTGTTAAAGGAATTTTTGAAGAATGTATTTTCTTTGTCAAAGAAAGAGATATTGTGGTACTACCAGCTCTGCTCTGCTCTACTATTTTGCCCTACATCATTTGGTGAGTGGGAACATGTGAATCATCATGTCCTTGTGTTCAAACACTGTTCTCTTCTGCTGTCTGCCTGCTGGGTTCTGCAGGTAGTAAGCATGTTAAGAACACCAGTTTATGGTAAGGACTTTATTTTTATGAATAGACAGTTATTGTTGGCATCTGGGTGAGATGCTTATGTTTGATTTTTAAATTGCCTCTACAGCAAACAACTTTTGGACATAGATGTCATTGTTTTGACTGATTCATGTCTAAAATTAGCTTCATAGATTGAGACTGTGTGCTTTCAGCACCTGTGAAACACAGTTAAAGCTCAGAACTGCAGGTAAGTCATGGATGAAGATCAGGGTGAAATCTGTGACTTTTTGTTTCTGTTTTAATTAAAAACACTTCCCTTTTCCCCTTCATAACAACTTTTATGCATGCAGTCTGACAGCCTTTCATAAGGTGACTTTGTTTCTAATCTGACATATATCCTATAGTTCAATATATACTGTATCAGAACAAGTTTTTATTAATAGTGCTTACATGATTAAATGTAATGGTAAATTCTTTCTCTTGGAATCTAAAACAAAATCTTGGTTGAGACTACAGGTGGAAGTGAGATGTATAATTTTTCCTCTGTTCTGTGCAGGAAGTCAGTAATTGGCAGCAGCTGCATTTTATGCTGTTAATTAGCAAACAAGTCTGGAAGCATTTTAGAATTGTATAGAAATTTGTGAAAGATTTGCCTAACTTATGGCAGATCTTAAGACTTTAGCAAAAGAGAATTTCAAAATGCTTTAATCAGGAACCTGTATGTTCCTTTAGTGCCAGTTACCTTGAGTTCTTCTGCAGATGCAATTTTCAGTCAGAACAATGCATGATTACTAACTATGTGATTTAAAAAGAAAAATTAATATATTTATCTCTGTGTGCACTTTTTTTGAGTGTGTGTCACGGGGGAACACAGTGTTGTAGAACTGGATGCCTAAGAGAGTGAGCATACCTGGTTGGTATAGAGTTCACTTTTTTTCTGGCAGCCCATATGGTGCTGTGTGTTAGATTTGTGACCAAAATAGTGTTGATAAGACACCAATGAAAACTTTTTAGTTATTGTTGAACAGTGCTTGCACAGTGTCAAGGTCTCTGTTTTGTTCTCTGCCCCATGCCAGGGAGTAGGCTAGAGTTGGGCAAGAGTTTGGGAGGGGACACAGCTGGGACAGCTGAAACAAATTGACTGAAGAGATATCTCCAAGTGGTTATCTCAAGTACAGGTTGTGTAACATGATAATTCTGAAGGAGCCATTCAGTTAGTCCATGTTTGTTACTGTCCAAATAAATGAGCGCTCTGTCATATTCTGAAGTGCATGGTTGACTCTGAGACAACAGAATTACTCTAATTTTTGTCCCAACCCTATTGAAGTTTAAATAAAACGTGAAAGCTAAATCAGGCACCAACTGCTATTACCCTGCACAGATATTTTTAAAGAGAGTGAAATGTTGTTTGGTTTGGATTTTTTATTAACTAATTTATGTGTACCAATATGTGCCATGCATCCCATTAATGAATCTGAAGGCATTTGAGTTCTGTGAGAGAACTTCCTACTGCTGACCTGCATACCATGTATGAGCTCTGATTGTTTCATGCCTTGGTCACCTAGCAAATCCTTTTCAACAGTGAAGACAAGCATAGAATTTTTTTGATGATCATTAAATGGAATAATACAGTTCATGTTTTCCAAGAGGGCATTTATATATGGTACAAGTTGTTAATTTAGCTTCTGGAAAGTCTTAAGTTTAACCAAATGGACTGCAGCCACATGGTGAGTTTTCCACGTTTCACTGAGAAACATGTCATCCTGGTGAAGTTAAATAGTATCTAAGAAAATGCATGTTACAGTGGATTGCTAGATGGTCTTCTGAAGCTAGAAACTGTTAGTTAAAAACTGAAATTTTGTATATAGGCAATGTGTGAAAACACTATTTTTTTCTTGTTAGCAATGTCAGTATTGAATGCCTAATTGTTTCTTAGCTTATCAGGAAGTAGTGTGTTTCATAAACCATTTTAATTAATTTGCTAACATTTCTCTGCAAATTCAAAGGCTTAGCAGAAAATAACCTTTGCATGCTTGAGCATATGTTACATTTTTTCGAGGAAAGTTATGGTTTTATACTATTTGTAAATTCAGAATAGAGCTCATCTTCTATAAAGGAGTCATGGCTCCTTAACTACATGTTAAAACCACTATGTAGTGTTCTGAACTGTTACTAATAATGGTATAGTATGTACTGAAATGTGGAAAGAAGTAAAGCTAGATTTTAAGAACCTTCATCTTTGAAATAAAAAAAAAAATAGTAAACTGATGAACAACTGACTTCCCTGTGCCAAGGAAAGCGTGAGTAGTACTATGTAGTTTACAATTTTTAGCTGTTGGGGTTTTGGGGGGGGAGGTGGGGTGTTGGGGGTTTTGTTTGTTTTTTTAATTATAGTGGTAATCCATATTATAAGAACAGCTATGATTAATAGAAACATCCTGAATTGTAACAGAGGCCAAATCATAGAATATTTCTTGCAGCACTGCAGATAAAAACTGTTATCTCAGCTGGAATTATCTCTACATTTGATATGGTAGCTGCATGGACAGTTCTAACCAGAAAGCTATTGAAGTGTTGCAGTGAGACTTTTCCTGGGTGAAAAGAAAATACTCTGCAAACTGCGTGCTATGAGTTTTAGTGCTTTTAGAGACTCTTGTCAGAAGGTAGCACTACTATAGCAGGCAGCTTTGCATACCTTCAAATGAATATTAAGAAGTATCAGTAAAAAAAATTAAATAAATAAAATCTCTGTACCGTGTTTACTTTGTTTAATGTGGCTTCCCCCTTAATGGTGCTTTTTATGCCTTGGCTGTGTAGGATATTTTGGTAATGTCTGCATTAGCAAGGAATGTGTCACAACAGGAGAGGATCACTAGATTCATGAGGTTTGTTGTGGGGCGTCAAAGGAATCTGTTGTGCCTTAGGGAGTTTACACTGAGTAAGATATGGTCAGATACTGTGGTTCAAACATCGCCATTATGCATGTATGTGGCTCAGTTTGCTGAAGGCAAATAGTTTAGTAACATGCTGGAGGACCTTATAGTGGTGTGGCCCAAACATTCATCGAGAACCTAATGTCTTTATTTCTAGCACTATCAAGGAGCTTCTAGTTTATCTCTATCTGGAATTAATCTAGTTTATGTGCAACAAAGCCATTTGGACCAGTACATAGTAACTGGAAGTAATAACAGGGTTTGCCTCAAAATTGTTCTGAATCAAATTGATTATGTAGGCATAGCCATATAACTTTAAAGGGCTTGATTTATGCTTAAGATAAAGGTATATACATAAATGCTATATTTAATTTTTGTATTTATGGGGAGGAACTTATAATGCAGTTTCTCAATTTGATGTTTGTATTTTCTAATTGATGTAAATAAGAAACAAAAAATTCAGGGACGGGGTATAATTATATGAATGTGTGGTGCTCTAGCTTGCTTTGCCTTTTCTCTACTGCATTGTTAACTAGTAGCTTGATAAAATTACATGTTTTATGGCAGGCAGGTTGCCATAGGTCCTCTGCTGTCATAGGATGCAGTCTTTCAACAGTCGAGAATGCTTGTTTGAAACAAAATGCTAAATTTTGATTGGTACCCCAATGCACAAGGGTAACAAATGCTCTACTCTTTAAAGCAAACGTGGAGTTGGAGGAGATGGAACAAAAAAGTGGCTTTGTGAAAGCACTCCAACAACTGTCTCTTCTGTGCAGCAACTGTCAGATGTAGTCTTTTTGTAAATATAGGACTGTACCAGAGAAATTTAAATTAAAAAAAAAAGGAAAACACAAACCGCAAACAAATTATTCTGTGAATACATTGTTCATTTATATAATATAGTAACTTTTGACATGCTGTGACAGGGGAGAAAATAATTGAAGCTTGCTTATGTCATAGTTGAAGGACACAATAGGACTAAATTGTAATAGTTACTAAATGGCTAGATAGGAGGAAGGTCTCTATTGCAAGGGGTGCTGGCATGTCTGGTAAATCAAAACAGGAGAAAGGAAGAAGACAATGTTGGATGTCTCAGAGGAAAAAGAGCAGTTTCTCCTGGAGTGGTATTGGAGCTCAGCCACCTAAAATATTGTTAAGAAATCACCATGGCTTTTGTGATTGTGGTGTTCTTTCCATACTACATCTGACGGTAAAGAGGTGCCTTGTTTGGTGTCAGATTTTTTTTTTTTCTAATAGAAAATTTTTTTAGATGTTTTCTTGCTTTGATTGCTGCATACTAGTTTCCAAAGTTGTGTAGTCATTGGAGTAAGGCCAGTGAAATTGATGAATATAAGGTGATACCCCTCTGTTCAGTGTTTTCAAATAAATAATCAAATGTCCTTTTGCAGGCAACATGCCAGAGGTACTTATCATTTGATGTGACTGGGTGAATATTTGCTGTTGAGCTGCAAAGATCACTCAAAACTTGGTGCTGACTGGTGGCGGGTCTCTAGTGTAGTCTCAGTCAGCCACATTGACCAGTTCTTTGGCAATGGGGCTAAAAGGCAGACTATCTTTGGTTTGTACCCTCACAGAGCTGCAGAGTGAAATGAAGATAACTTTTTCCTTTAATATTTATATACTTTGTGACTGCAAGCTAAGAATATTACTGAGCTCCAGACTACCCCAAGGGCCATTGACAAATGTGGAGAACTACCGTACAAATTGCCACAATTATCTGTTACTAAGGTATTGCTTTTAAGTTATAGGCTACTCAGTTACTGGGAAAACATGAGTCCCTTGAGTGTGGGATGGGAAGTGACTATTTGAAGCAAAAACTGGTTATGGGATAGAGCTAACATTGGACTGTGCCACTTGAAATGAGTATTCCACTGGAACTGCTGGAACTAAGGAGCTGTATAAGCAAGAAGAATTAATGTTGTTCTTTCAATAGGGTGGTTATATTATACAAGTTGAACTGCCAATATGGAAATAATTGCTTTCTTCTTTCTTCTACAAGAGAGATCGATTTAATATCAAAAGTGTTGTTGTTTGTTTTTGTTTGCAGGCATCAACTTATCACCATATTCAAGAAATAATGGTACAGTTATTACGCACAGTGAATAGAACTGTTATTACCATGGGACGAAATGATCCCTTAATTGTGAGTAATATTTTAATGTATTTTTAATACTTTGAAAGTAATTTTATAGATATTCTGAAAAAATGCAAATATAGTATTTGTAGCATCCTTGTTTGTAGACTATTTTAGATTGAAAATAAAAGGTATAAAGCTTTACTCTTTTTCATTCAACTGTGCCAGTGTAGTGTCTTTTGAAGTGTAGTTGGATACTGCGATATTTGTGCATTTGTTAAAAAAAACAAACACTAAATCTAGAGTTAATTGCTGTTTGCAAGAAGAATGTTTTATAAACCTGCATAAAAGGCACACTTCAACAGACTGAAAGTAGTGCTTCTACTAATCTAAAATAAAAGTGTCTGAGTAAAACTAAGAAAAAAAAAAAAAGCTATTATGTGAATAGCTTATACAAGTAATTGGTGGATGCTCTTTCTACATGCCCTTTTTGGTGGGTTAGAGTGACTATGGAACAGCTGCCGTTCCTGGCTCTGTTTCTGAAGCAGAACACGATGCCCTGTGTGCATAGTGAAAATATCTGGCAATGTGCGGGCACAGAGAACTCACCTGAGATTTTTGTGGAGATTCCATGGTTTGAGAGTTATATTCAAGGACAAATTCTGCAATTGATGCAGACTTAAGTACATATCTCATGAGTACTGCTCTTAATTTAGACTATTTGTGAGAATGCAAGCCAGTTGTGTTCAGCAGGAATTTTGGAACTTGCCCTTCAGACTGTGCACTTAAGATATGTGTTAGTTGTTAGTCTTTAGAGATTACATTATTCTGCAAAATCATGAGCAGCATTTACTTGATTGTTTTGGCCAGAAGAGGTATATTGCATGTCTTTTAAAATGTACTTGGTTTCCTTGCTCATTTCTGTTGGAAAACCAAAATAACAGTTTTAGATCATGTGTATCTCCTAATGATGAGTCTCATAATAATTGAATTCTGCAGAGGAGATATTTGCCAATGGTTGCTTCAAACTCCCTGGTGGTAGAGTTGCAAGTTTCAGAAATCCTATCATTAACTGTTTATGAGAACTCCAGTCTGTTGTTGTTCTGTGTGTAACCCTCTGGCACGTATGCAAGGTCATAACAGGAAGAGGTTTTGAATGAAGACCTAGTAAACCTTTGTGTTCTCTAGAGTGTTTGAAAATGTTTTCTGTACTCGCAAAGAAAGCATCACATGAGTGTTATGGATGATGTAATCAATCTATTAAGGAGTATTTCTGGATACCATAAACAGTAAATGAAGAAGCACGATGAAAATATAGTAATCCTACAAAAAGGATTCTTATAATCAGGAAACTTTAGGAAACCATTAGGAAACAAACTGGATACAGTCAATTGAAATGGCTTGGAAAATCTGTTTGTTTTTCTTTGTGGTGTTTTTTTTTCTTTTTTTTCTCTCATGTCCTGTAATTCGTTTATCTGTTTTTACCTAAAAAGATCAAATCTAGTGTGAATTTTGAAATGCAGATGTCTGAATGCTAATACTGCTAATAAGTGCCCATGCATATGGGTATATTGGGCATTTTAGAGGTTTTTCAAAGCAAAATTCCAATAAATTACAAATAGTTTTCTAGAGCTGAAGCAAGATCTCTGAGTAGTCTTTTACATGTGACATGTGAAGAAATTGTTTGTAATGAACAAAACAGTCTTTTGCATTCAGAAAGAACTGGCAAAATAGGCTTATTTCATGTTCTGCGTACTACATTTAACTTGTAGGTTTGCTTGAAAAGTTCTTGAGGGGGCCAAACTTGTTAAAACCCAAATGCTTATTTTTAAAAAAAAAAATAAGCAGATAGTCAGGAATTATGGCCTTCTGCAGAATGCTTAGGTGAGATAGTGTTGCTATACGTATGGTGACTTCTGCAAGTACAGGTGAGACATATGGAATAGCTGCAGTCAGACTATGTAGCTGATGTTACATGGATATAAGCGACACTTCAAATTGGACTACATCTGTTATTTACTTTCAGGAGAACAGAAGGTTAGTCTTTAGAGTCTTAAATCTGTTACTCTGTTTCTGAATATTGCAAGTATTTCTATAATCCTCTGCTATGTAATTTTCTAGAATTTGAATATGGTATGAAAAATACTGTGTTATACTAATAAAAGCAATGGTTACTATTTACGAGACGTGTAATTCCTTGTAAGTTTATATGTCTTGCACCTGACAGAGAACTGGTTTTTATTTACCTGAGCTTTTTGCTTTCTGGCAGGGATAGGCAGGTTAATTTTGATACTCAGGTTTCCTTTTCACCATCTTTTAGCCTGTTGGCAGAGAAGGAGTTAAAAGGATTTTGGGTTACGGTTGCCTTTATCTTTTCTTGCTACAGTGCCAGTTGAATCTAAGGGTAGGTGCTGCCTTGTGCTCAGCTGGTAACAGCATGCTGGGAGCTTTGTTCATGTAATTACTGGAAAGAGTCAGGCTGAGAAGTGTTGGTGATGGAAAAGTAATTTGGCTCTATGCAACTACTGCAGAGATTTACTTAAATGCCACTCTTGCCTTGATTGTGATGTTTTGGCAGGTGTGAAGCAGCTGTTAGAGCCTTCTGTTAAAAAAACCCACCCTTGACTGTAGTTATAGAAGTGCTTCTAAACTTGTAATAGAGAGGGACAAGTTTATTGTCTGAAACTGACTATTCAGAATTTATCTTGAATGCTTTATGAAATTTAGAATTTTAGTTAAAGGGTGTTGTGATGCACTGAAGTGCTATTGCAGTAATTATAGAAGTAAAACGCATGGAAGCGTGTAGAATGCAGAAGAACTTGTCAGTATTGGCTTGATTAGGTAAACAAAAATACTGTAAATCCACTGTATACATTTTAAAGCTTTCCTTTGGTACTCCCAAACTTGATACTGTTCACAGTATCAGTTTAGCATGGTGAAAAGAGTGTAGTTATGCTACACAGAAAAGTTTTTAGACTACATATATAAGATACGGCGCAAATAAAGACTTCACTGAAAAGAAAACAAGTTTGCTCTGTTAACCAAAGCTAGTTTAGATAGCATACTTTTGTGATAGGATAAAAAAAAAAAACAACCAAAAAAAACCCCCCCAAAACCCCCACCACCAATGGGAAATAATGACCAGAGAAACCATTTTGCAGAGCTGCTGTGGTTGGAGGATGATATATCCAAATATACACATGGTCTAGCTAAAAGTTACAGCTTTTTTTATTCAGTGTTCAAATTGAAATCATTTCTCTACCTAGGAAAGCTGCAGAATGATTTCATGAAAGACCTATTTATTCATTTCCTATAAATTTTCCAAAGAACAATTGTTCCCTTCCTTTGCAATCTAAATGTTGTTTGTTATTAATTGACTCCTGAAACCTAATAAAAATATCTCATTTTATTGCAAAAGATAACATCACATTTAAAGAACCTAGAAATTTACAAAACATACATTAGATAAGACATTTTATTAAGATGTTTTGTATCTAAGCTAGCAGAGTTACTGCCTTTTTTGCCAGTATAATTTTGGCTTTTTCGAAAGACCTGTAGTGCCCAGAACTATAAAAAGCCCTACATGAACTGCTGTTACATGACAGAGAGAAATGAGTATTTTATTAATACATTCTGAATTTTTAAAGAAAGTTAGGTTGACTCCATAAAACAGCAATTTCAAATACAGTAATTTTGGAATATGCCGTGTTCTGTATAATGTTTTATAAATAGCATATTGTAGCTGTCATTTAAATATGTCTTTCAGAGAAACCTACAGTATTTTGTATGCAAGTGCTGTCAAGTAGCTGTGGTTTTGGGTTTTTTTGTTGTTGCTTTGCCTTTAAAAATTTTCTTTAAGAGCATGTCTGTATGTATTTCTAACATTTATTTCATACTCTGGGAGCTGGTTTTAGGCATTACACTGTAATTTTCTAAATCAGAAATTTTTATAGCCAGTACTATTATCTTCTAACAGTCTGCCAATTTCTATTGCTTTTGCAATGTTCACATCGTAAATTGCATACTATGTATCTGCTAAATTTTATTTCCAATATGAATTAATAATTAATTATTAAAATATTTTTAAAATATTAAACAATAGAACAAAACCTAATGCTTGCATACTATATATTTTCACATAGTTTAGATTCTCCAATTATGTGTTACAAAGCTATTAATTTTTTAGGTATTTTTGTGTTGCTAGAATAGACAAATTTCTATGTTAAATCTAAACAAAACATAGAGCAACTTAGCAGTCTTACCTTCTTGCTGTGGCTGATGTGTACCATGACTGACACTTCCCAAAGTTATCTTTTAATGTAACAAATAGCCTTTTGCTCCAATGTTGTCTTTAAAATTTTATGTAGAAGGCCTATTGTGTGATGTACTGTGGAGAAGACTAAATGTAATAACTTCTTGCACTTAGTAGGTGTAGTTTTATTGTGAAGCTATGATGCTTATTCTTTTGTAGTAATAATTTACTTCTGGCCTACTTCTGCTTTATTTTCAGTTAAATTATTGCATGGGTTTTTGTTCATGGTAGTCAGAGCCTCTGCAAGAATGAGGGAGTTCTGTCTGTTTCAGATAAGCCTTTTGTTTGGGTCTTAAATATATATTATAGAACTTGGCTGGCTCTTGCTACTGCTGCTGACTCAAAAAACCTTTTGTACTGAAGTCCTGAAGTAGAGAACTCTAGGAGCATGTGCTTTGAAGGAAAATGTTTTAGCAGCACTGTAATTTCATATTTTCTTTCAAGGAAAACAGATGTCTTAAAGGGGGGTGAATTTTAGAAACACTGAACAGAGGTTAGGGTGAAAGACCAGTGAATGTTCTTAAATTGCAACACTGAGAGCTTGAGAGTTGGCTGGCCTAGATATCTTAAGTGTTTCCCTACCGCTGTGTGTGCATATGTTAAAAAGAATTTCATATCTATGTATGGATAATTTATACTTTACTGATTGAGACAGAATTGAAAAACAACTGAGGAATATGGAAAACAAAGGCTAATTCTGACTGGGAGATTAAGGATTAAAAATTGTCTATAGTGCTGAATTCCATCAAGATCAAATATTAAAATATAAGGCCTGTAACCATTTAAATCAATATATTTCAGTTTTTCAGAAGTATTGATGTTTGTTCAGGTAATAAGAAAAACTTAGAGCCTTACAACTATTTTTGGCTAGACTTTCTTAGACTAAATAGAGTAATTCTGGTTTTGCATAGTTTTACTGACCCCAAGAATTGATTGGTGCTATGTGGTGAACCAAAATACTGTGGGTTTTTTTAAATTGAATAATCTGGAGCCTTTGAATATATATTGAAGGCATCATATTCATTATGTGTACAAATCCAATATCAGCTTAAAATGAGCTTTTTTTGTGCTTAGTAACAAAAAGACAGATTACTTTCATATAATAACAAATTATTGAAAATCAGCTCACTACAGGAAAAAAAAAACCCATTAACTGGTTTTGCTAGTGTTACACCTATGGGTATTGCTTACCTTTACCATAGAGGATATTAATCTTAAAGTGTTATTTTAACACACAAGAAACACTTACACACTAATAAATCTTTCATTATATCAATTATAAAGACTAATGCAAAACAGGAATGCTGTCAACATACTAGCATAAGCAGTACATGTATTTGAGTGTAACATGACATGCTCTGATGTGATAATTTAATTCTTACCTTTGTTATACCCATAAATTATTATTGAAGAGCTCTTCTGTCTCACTAAAGGCATCCTTTTTGCTAGTAAAAATTCACATAAGACTTTTCTTCTGAAAAGCCTCTAAAGTAATGATAATTTTCTGCCTGTTGTTTCCATACTGACTGAACTTAACATGGAAATGTTTAAAACTGTCAGTCCTTTAGAATTTTGATAAATTAAACCATGTCACATAGCATACTGTCTTCTAAATGAAGACTAGATTTATTAGAAAACTTAGTTTTTCCAGACAAATTATTCTGTCCAAAGTTGTTTTTAATGTGTTTTCAAATGTGTAATTAACCCTAAGAATTCAAGGAACACAGAAGTGTAAAAAAAGTGTATAGATATTTTTAACTAACATAGCACAATTAATACAATATGTTTTAGAAAAATAGGATCCAGGGGTTAATATAGTCAATACCGTGGCACCATTTGAACTACTTAACCGGAGTCACTTCTAAGAAAAGGTCTGCATTACATTCCACTAAACATAAAATGCATTATTTGGACTTTACAGTGTGCCCTTTAAACTTTGGAAAACCTTTTCCCCTCTGCCCCCATATGAAGGGTGACCATCTTTTCATCACCAAAATAATAGTATCATCAATCCTAAATTAGGTTACATTGGCATAGCTGATAACGTGACTTTTTTTGAAGGAAGGAGCTACATTGACATATGATAAAGTCTTTTCATCATATATAGATTTTTTATGTAATACAGATAAGTTCATTAAATATTATTTTTCATGATCAATTTTGTGTCATGTATCACCTTACTTTATATCTTAAGACCAAAAAACCTCAGATCTAGGGATATTTTGGTATTGTGATACAGGTCTTAAATGGACAAATCGGGCAATTGGTTTAGCAAGACAGTAGTACAAGTGTTTATTCTTCTCTAGTGAGCAATTGCATGATGACATCTGAGGCATTGTGTCCAGTTTTTTTCCAGGTAGATGAAAGACATGAGGGATCCACCAAGATGACTGTGGGCTGCAGCACATAACATGTGAAGAGAGACAGTGAAAATTGGATTTGTTCAGTCTTTAAGAAGTGAAGGCTTAGGAGAGAGGTCTTATTATCTGTCTAATTCTTCTTGAAGGTGTATTTGGATAGGACAAGATGTACTAGACACAAGTTAGAACATAGGAAGTTCAGGTTAGATGTTAGGAAAAAATTTGGAACAGCTTGCCCCACGGGGTTATGGATTCTTGCCTTTGGAAATACTCAACACTGAAATTCGCCTGTAATTGGACCTTGCTTGAGTAGGGGGTTAAGACTAGAATTAATAAGATATTCTCTTGTTTCACCATTCTATGATTTTTTTTCAGAGATGTCTATTAAACGGCTGAAACTTCTAAATGGTTGCTTTTTAAATTGAACCAGTAAAAGGGCAGGGTAAAACTTCACCTGAAATTCTTTTCTTGTTAAATATTAGATGACAGCAACAAAAATATTTCAGTGGGGATGTGAAATAATTTTAATTGTCTCCTTTGAGGAGAGATTTGTTTAAACGACATAGATTCCCCTGAATTTGTTCTTGATTATATGGTTTGTTTAAAGATCGATGAAGTTCTTTTAGTCTATGTTGCTTATAAATAGGAAATGAAGACTGGCCGACACCCTTAGCTTTGTCTACCGTTGTTTTTTAAAGTTGAGATTTAAACCTTGTTACTTTTGAAAAGTTGGGGAAAAAAATGTCTTTACAAAACATATGAAAGTGTCCTTGGAAAAAATGAGAAATCTTCCTTTTGAAAGAAACAGTTTCTTTTTGAAAATAGTATCTTTATGTGCCTTTATTCAGTGAGATGATCTAAGTAAATTCAATTCTTTTGATTTTTCAGACACTCTAATTAAATATTCTTTAGCCTTGTGATTTTGTAATAGCACATTTTCAAGTATGTGCTCTCAAACCTTTCTGTTCTGGTGTCTTTTGAAATGTAAAAGGATCCATAAGGAAGTCAAATCCACCAGAAGCATTTTCTTTTCACCTTTTTTGTTTTTCTTCTTAACTCCTTCTCAGGAGCTGGGTGATCAGACGGTAGCTTCTGAGGTGAAGGTGGATCTTGCTCTGCATGATCCAGCGTTTTCAAAATCTGATGAAATCTTCCTTCTTGTTGTCTGAAGTCATATTCTACACTATGGAAAAATGAAGAGATTGAAGCTAGTAAGTGAGAAATTCCCTCTATAAGAAACATGGAGAAAGGATGCTTACCTCATTAGAATAGTTGGACATCATTCAGTATTAGAGCCTGGTTAAAACACAAGGCTATATAGGTTGCTGCTTGGAAAATAAGTTCATCTCTTAATCTTTTCTGAGGGAAGCCTTTTTCTTTATATGAGTTAACAACTCCAGCATTGTGCCCAAAAATGAAAATGTACTAGGATGACCTTTCAATGCATTTTATTCAATGCTCAGATTGTGATACTGTAATCTAACTCAGTCACGTGCTTGGCATGAATTCAAAACTCTCACATGCTTAACTTTGTTAAATGTGAATGCGTCCTGCTAGGAGACCTGCTAGGACCAAAAATATATGGAATTAAGCAAATATGTAGGTCTTTGAGATAAGTAGTATTAGTTAACAGGAAAGTAGAATGTAACTAATTTTCTCCATTGAAACCCATAATTGTTAATGATGTCAAATGAGAGCCAAGATGTTAATCAGATAAAAGCAGATATGTGCACACAAATAAATGTAAGGTTCAAAAGGATACATGTGGACAGTGATTAAGCAGTCTGATGCAACCAGCACAGTTAAACAAAAACAAAGAAAATAATCCAAACACCAAATTATAAAGATGCAGCGCTGTATGGTTTTTCTTTATTTCAACCATTTTTCTGGGCAGGAGAGTGGGAGTTGTATCAGCTTTGTCTGCTGTGGAGGTTTTAGTAGGCAGAGTGGAGAGCAGAAAGGAGCTGGCTGTAATTTTTTGTAATGCAAGCTCTTTAGAAGGAAAAAGGCATCGTCAGAGGGATGTTGGGATATCACGTGAAGGCCCTGAACCTGATTCAGGTACTGACTAGAAGAAATCTGTAAAATTAGTAAATATGCCAATCTTTAAACACTATTAATTGTGAATACTTGTATGTAGACATCCATAACCATTGTGAATAATTTGTTAAAATTACCTAGAGGTTTGTTTCCCTTATGTTCTGGGTTTTTCAATGAAATAACTTAGCTGGCAAACAGAAAGCAATCGGATTATTCTAATATAGAAGAACTGGGGAGTGATCTCTAGACAGAGAGCAATACATAATAAATATAAAAGAAGAGAATGATATAAACGACAAATTTGAGCAGCATCTCTTCAGTTTTATCGGCTTATTCCTAAAACCACAACTTAATACTTTTCAGTAGTCGCAGATCACAAGTGCTGGAGAATGAAATGTTCAGTTTATAGCATATGTAAGGATAGCATCTACTCATGTTCCTTTTTTCTTCCCTTCAAAGTTTCAAATTTAGCATTGGAGAGATCATCTCTAGAGGCAAGAGGTCAATTCAGTATTCATTTAATACTGTTCCTTATATGCAGAGATAACCAAATGTTTTTGGTTGCTACTTTCATTTGTTTATTGTAATACAAACATTTGTCTTACAAGATGTAGATTGAAAATCCCATGTCATCTCACATAACCCTGCTGGATAGTTAGTAAAGCTAGATTTACAGCCACTATATACTGGTCACTGTTAGACCAAAAAGCTCTTTATTACTTTACAAATCAGTGTAATCCACACTTGGATTGATGTGAGATTAGTGTATTGTTTGACTCAGGAACTGCTTAAAATGTGCATGATAAAGATGGCTCAGTGACAGTAAACCCACATTCTGCTTGTATAGTGTTTGAATCACTGATGAGTTAGTCTCTTTAAGAGCAGGAAAATAAGGAGCAAGATGAAACACTTGATTCTATAATTAATGACAACAGTGATGCTATGTTAGTGGAAAAAATACTTGCATGGATTTTTTTTTTTGCTACATAAACCATAGGAATTGCATGGGTTTGTCTAGAGCAAAAACTGATAACAATTACTTCTTCTAGAATGTTGTCTAATGAATATGTTATGAACTTTGAATATTAGTTACTCAGAATCCTTTTATTTTCATGACCAATCTTATGGAACATGTCTGTAAAGTGAAAACTGTTATGTTTCCTTGATGTCTCTAGTTTTGTCCTTGAAAACTATAAACTCTCTAGAGGAGCTATGTTTGGTTGTATGTATTCTACTAATCATTGCACTGTAAGCCTCCAGGCACTGTTATCATTATAAACTACCCAGTAGATCCAAAAGACACATCAATGTTTTGTTGCTTCCTCTGTTCTTTCCTTCAGATACTTGTGCATGTTGCTCAGGATCTTTCCTGTATTCAAACTGTGTAAACTAAAAATGCAGGGTAAGCATTATAGTTTATTCTTCTGAAGAGAGAAGGCATCCTGTGGTAAAGGGTAGTTTGTACATAAATTCTAGACTAACCTCTTTTCCTGTATGGTCCCATAAAAATACATAAAAATTCCTTGTTCAGAGACAATGACCAAGGGAAAGGAAATCTGTTTTGTCCTGTATCTTCCTTTTTATACGGATTCTGTGCTCTTCAGTAAGTCATGTAACTTCCTGCAGTATCCAGTGTACTGTGGAGAAGACTATCAACTTTGTCTAGTTGCGATGTTTAATGTGTGACATCTCAATTACTTTGAGACTTCATTACTAGAGGTTTAGGACATCAGTACTCGACTGAGTGATATGTTGGACAATAGGTTCCAATGCTGTGTGCAACCCTGACATTGCCTAATGAGTTATTAAGCACTTAAATAAATTTGGCTCATGTAGAAAATGCACTGTGAAAAACAATTATGTGTGGGTATAGTCTATTCATTATATCCATAAAAATATTTGAAGTCATAGTGCTTACAAACTAGCGCAGCTAATGGTCTGCCATATTCTTTGAAATAAAGGAAAAGTTTTCTACCTAAAAGAGAAATTCTCTTGTGCTTTATTTTTTTTAAAGGTAAATATCTAAATATTTTAAATACTTATATAATTCTATATTTATATTTAAAGTAATATATATATATGTAGCTATATCTAAATATGTAGATATTTAAATGTTTAAATATCTAAAACCTCTGGAATACTTACATGTAGACATTTCTTTGAAGGGGTAAAAAATTTCTAGGAGGTGTTTCAAATCAAGTTCTTAATTTTGCAGCATAATATTTAACTTCAATATTTGATGTTCACAATTGACTGGCAAGTTCATTTTCCATTGAGCTTTTTAAAAAATAAACTTTAAAAACAGTACAGCACTTCAGACATGTATAGCAAGGAAAACAAGCGTGCGATTTAAGTAATGAGCTCATCAGCTGGAAAGTCCTTTAAGTAAAGTCCCTCACAAAAAAAGGAATGCAAAAAGACAGAATTAAAAAAGCAGTATTATAACTTCTGCATTACCTTGGGTTTGAATATATATTCTCTGCCCCCTGCAAATGAGGCCTGAGATATCGTAATAAGTTTTGACCATGCACTCATCCTCCTTTTCATTCTCTTAAGTCTGTGGTGTATGGCAGCACTGGAAAGGATCTAAAATGGCAAAGTGTGAGCACCAGCTCGGATTATGTTGCATTTCTGTAATATGTTACTAATACTTTGTGAAGAGCTCAATGAATCTTATCAACTCTAATAACTGAAGATGCATTGTTTTCTGCTTCACAATTGAGGTTGCAGAGGTTGGATAATGTGTTCATAAATTGGTGGAAGCCCTAGAAAATCCCTTGCCGAGCAGACAAGCTACGTGTGCACTATAGCCAAGACTTTGTACCTGCTAGGTTTTTGGTTAATGGCTGGCAAGCCAAAGAATCTTACTGTGTGTTTACTTTGACATAGCATTTGAAACTTTTCCCTCTTCAGGAACACAGTCCTACAAATTGTTTTGGTCGTAAGACTTGAACATAAACTGCAGTTTAAATCGAGAGTAATTTACACTCCAATTGCACTCACTCAAAATAATAACAAATAAACATTTACTCAAGTGAGAAGTGTGGGGGGTTTGTTTTTGGTTTGTATATGAATATGAGCTGTAGCTTACTGGCATTTGGAGAATTGAGTGTTTATCTTTTCCAAGATCTAAATTTATTACAGAAATCTCAGCTTTAAAAATGTAAAACACAAAGGGAATTTCATGATCAGAAACAGCATCAAACATTTTCAAAGCATGCTAGCAATAATAATGTTCTGAAACGTTACTGGGAAATTTCTATTTGAATTCTCACAAGTACAGTACCTTTTCCAGATAACACTTTCTACTTGAGAAAACAAACAAATGACCTCACACATACCTCTTGGTCTTTTGTTAAAAACTGGATTAATAGTAATTGAGACCTTTCAATAGCTGTGAGCAAAACACGGTATTGTACGTTTGTGGGAGAGGTACAGACAATACAAAATTGTGTGAAGGAGTGAAGTACCTGTAAATGATACATGCAGTGTTCTGACAGGTGCTGCAGTTGTTGAGGTCTTGACCGGTGTGATAGAAGTTGCGCCTGTAATAGACAGTAATTCATGTAATATGTATTTATAGATATATTAATATATCTCTGAATTTTTCATGAATAAACTAATTCTGTTCACCACTTGTATTATCCTTACAAAAAATTCTAGTGTCAAATTCTAAATCAGAAGGTTGCTTTAGAAAGCCAACTCCTATGTTGATTTATGTTTTTTGTCTTGCATCTTTCCTACCTCCTGCTGTTAAGATTCCGATGGTTGGTTCTTCCATGAATACTTGTTATGAAAACATGTAGACATGCAACTGCTTCTTATAAACACACTTTAAAGTATTTGAATATCTATGCTTTTGGTAAATCAATCTGATCTCTACCCTTATGTTTTTCATTCTTTCCCCTTTTCATGTTTCCTCACTTACGTATAAACAAGTCAGATTTTTACTGCTGATAGTATACAAATTTGGAGTGTTGAGAAAACAAGAAAAGTGACTTTCATACTTAACACCAAATGGAATTGAATTATTTTTATGATGGAGAGATCTACATTAGAAACAGTTTGAGGTCAGTGGGTTGTTACATCTGAAACACGCATAACACTTATATTTAACGAGTTTTATTTGAATTAGTGGAGCTCAATTGGTACCAAAATATTCTTCTGATTGCTTTTGGAATTAAAGTGGAGGCTCTTCACATGGATTGTTGTGTTATCTCAACAAGTACTTGGAATGTTCAGTTTTACTGCTAGATGATTCTAGCAAGACAGATTGAAGTTTATAATTGAATCTCAGTGTGAAACTTAAAGGTATCTGGCAAAACTTTTTGTTTTGACCATGTTGTAACTGAACAGAAATGGGCTATAAATATTGCTGAAGAGTCTGACTGTGCTTCACTGCAAGTTACTCTTTGGTCAGATTTGCAAGCATAAATGAAACTTGTCCACTCTGTCATACGTAACTACATACAGGGAAAAAGGAGTGGGTATTTTTTTTTCTTTCTGTAATTTCCTGAGGAACCGTAGCTGGCATAGTTGGGTGGTAGTTGTATTAAATATACCAAAGACACGTGATTGCTATGCTTGACATATACTTGGATTTATTTTTTTTATTTTTTTTTAATCTCTGCTCTCCTTTCCCCTCCACCCCCTGCCTTCAGATTTTACTTCTAAACTCAACTTTTGGGGTTTGGTGTTTTGTAAAATTTTTTGCAGTTTTGTTACTGGTTTCTGTTGTGTCCAGGCTATTACAAAGTTGATGCTAGAAAATCGTATGAGCCTTTTGGATACAGAAAAATGACCAAGAACATCTGTCTGAGAGAGGATAGTTGGAGCTGAATGGTTTGGGGAAAATGTCACATGAAATAAAAATTTATGCAGTCACAGTGGAAACTAACAGAAGTATTTTCATGCTAACAGGCGGATGGACATTACTGGCTAATGTTTCCAGATAAGAAAGGTAATCTGTATGAGTGAAACTACTTGTTAATTTGATTGGTATTATTTAATTTTTTTAATGAGTGTAACTTCTTATTTGGATTGTGAATTGGAGACTTATTAATCAGAAATGCAAGAAAGTAATTTCAATTCCCTGAAAAAAATACTTTAAGAAAGAAAGAATTCTTCAAAATAGTTTTTTGGGTTTTTTTCAGAAGTTGTAAGGAAATCAGGATGTATAAAATTGTGGCTTCAGTTAGTTATATCCTGACAGTTTTTGCACACCCATGCAAACCTTTTTTGTCTACGTGGGAACAAGTGTAAAGACCTGCCTGGTACTGAGTCACATGAGTAAGTCAGTGTCGCGTTCTGTACTATTTCTGTGCTATTGAGCCTGCACAAAAATCACAATGCAGCCATCTTTGTGTGATGTTTGCAGACTTTGTGGAAATGTGGAAGATTATCAGATATACTCCTTAACTGTAGTCAGTAAATACTATTAATACACATGATCTGATTTTAAAATGAAGGATGCAGTTTTATGCACAAACCAGTTGTGCAAAAATGATTATTCTGGATGCCTAAGCTAGTTATGCTAAGTATAAAAGTAAATGCATGATAACATAAGACTTCATGTTGCTGTGTCTTTAAAAAATAAAGTAAAATGGCACCTTTATTCTCTCGATGTTTTGAAAGATTTATTTGTGGGTTTTTCAAAGACAATTATTTGATGGATATACTACCCTGTCATAAAACAGAACGTTAAAATGTATCCTAGATATATTTACTGTAAGTAGGAGCTACTGCTAATGGTTGGAAAACATTATTAGGCTATTGTAAAACCTGTTTTGAGCATAGAGATACTTAAAATTCTAATTTAACTTTGTCCTACAAAGCTGTCCAGTCTTTAGACATTAGTTGTATTTATTTTATTATTATTATTTATAATGCATAAATTATATTACATAAGAAATGCTTGCAGCCTTGGCTAATAGTCAGTATGAGAGCATACTAAAAATAAATACACGTCTTGCATTCTTATGGTAGTGCAGAAAGCAGTCATACTAAAGCTGGGATTCCAAAGTGAGTTCTGGCTAACAATCTTCATGTGCTGTATGTTCATAGTTTTAATCCCTTTTAGGCACCTACCTCCACCTTCTGTAAAATCTTCCTGATATATTGAAGCTCTTGAAGTTTACCTGGCATTGTGCTTGTTCTTATTTTTAAGGCATTCCCTTTAAGCAGCTGTGGTGCTTGTGGTACCATGAAACATAACTAGCAGTGTGATCTCCAAATGTCTGCAGATGCAATGCTTTAGCCACTAATACTTTTGCTTGCTTATGAAGGCAGTAATAATTTATTAAACAGAAGCATGTTTTTGCTGATATAAACTGTTTCAGCAATAGGACTGCTTTGGCACTAAATGCATAGCTGACCTTGCTAGTAGGAGATAGTTGGCTTGCCATAGGCTTGTGTTATACTACATCAGTACGTTGGACTGTTGGGGTTTGTTGTTCTACTGTATACAGATTTTAGCTAGATGGAGCCTGCCAACTCTCAGGTGTCAGAGGCTACGTATCTGACACCATAAATCTAAATAAAAAAAAGAGTTGTTAAATTCTGTCTCATACTGGGTTTAGCAAAGGCAGTGTCAGCTAAAGCCAAACTGTGAAGAGACTTGCTTCTCTGCTGAGGGCCAAATACCAGAAAAAGGGCATAAGATACTGGTTTTGCAAACTCATCTTTAAATGTCGCAGGAAAGATTTTTTTTTTTTTCCCCAGTAGCAGAGGTTAAAAGAATGCTAACATCTACTTTACAATTCTGATTAATTACTGATATTAAAATGCACCATACCCTTCACTGAGGGCTCTGGATTTTTCCAGGTCTTGGATTACATTCAAAAGGACTTTAATCTTCTCCTGGTTCGACTGCAAGGATTCCTCTACAGATTGCAGCCTGCCTTGTAGGGCACAGAGTTCGCCATGTGCCAAATGAATTTGATTTATTTCACTAATCTCTTTGTTGATTTGTGGTTTTATTTCATTCCTTGGGAGATAAGACTTTATGTGAAATCCTTCTAAACAGCTGTTGCATTGGGAAACATCTGACTGGGTAGAATTTTTCTTGATTTCAGTATTACATGACAGAATAGATTTTGACGCGTTACTGCTGGTCAATGACATTATTGTGTGATCATCATTTGTTACTGTCATACAGCTGGAATCTGTTTTGTGCTCTCCTGCCTTCTGATAGTCTCTCAGGAAACAAGGAGATGAACTGTGGTTTGATGGAGGTGATAATGGAGTAGTTTCCTTACTGCTTGCATCTTTGCTGGCTACAAGTGACTCAGAATCTGCTTCACAAGAGTCAGAATGAGGATTACATTCACTGCAGTTAATAGAATTGCTTAGGCAAGGGTATGCTTTTTCAGAATTAGATGACAGCATGCTGTTTTCATTATTTTCATTGCTATTTATGACAGTAGAAGAATGCAGTGAATTACTTAAATTCATGGTTGTGTGTGCATCCATGGAAACGTTGCTGTCTTGTGGAAAACTCACATGTATGTATTCAGGCACCTGTGTAGAAACAGTTGTCTTCTCTGATACTGAGAAATCCTCTGAGTGGATAGGTCCATTGCTTTGTGCTTTTGGTGGTCTTTGACTTAAGTGACCGTCCACCTCACTACTCCTAAATCCATCTTCCAAATGATTAGTTATTCGTAAGTAACAGAGATCTGCAGACATAATGTCTTGTTCAGAAAGATTGCCATTTACTGGGATAGAGTTTGCAGGCTCAGTTGGCATTTCTGTTAATGATTTGCTTACTGATAGCTTTTTTTTTTTAAAAAACGGGAAGTGTTTCCTGAGGCTAGGAGATGTTTGTATGGCAATATTCCGAAGCCCCTTCTGAGCCCTTGGAAAAGATGGAGATTGATGTAGCAAAAAATTGTGATCCCTAAGTATTTCTGTTTTTCCAGTCGTGAATGCTCCATCTTGGGCAGGATTAGTATCCAGCTCTGTCTTTGTGTTCACACCATCATCCTTGAATCGAACTTGCTGAGATTTGGTCCTGCGGTGGTATGGCTGTCTCAGAAAATCAGCTGAATCCAGACTGTTCCTCTTCAATAGCACTGGGCGCATTTTCATGTTTTGCTGGGTTGTTGAATCGCAATTTAAAGTCTGTAAGTAACGTGTTTCTTTGCGACCCATTTCATTTGTCATTGGAACTGTATATTAAGATCATTCCTAAGATGCAAATGAATACCTAACTGTTGAAGAAGCTAAGCTTTTCATTCTTGTTGTTGTTATGTATACTTTTAACTGACATGCTCTCTTTAGGAATGCTCTTTGAAATTTAGTTGCTGACTAGACTAAACACTAAAACAAAGAAATTAAACACCAAATTTAAGGAAATATTTCTTGTAGCTAGGAGATGCAGAAATCTTTGTGTTCTGAAGCTAACGTGATCTTTGTGTTACAAAATTGCAACAGCCCCATATGCTTGCAGTGAACTAATTTAAAGGTAAGGTTGAGTCTATGGCTTTCCTGATGGCTCTTATTTGACAGTCAGCTCTCCATTAGTGATCCAGCTTCATTTACGATGGACCAGTCACATATGTTTTATTTGTATGTTGTCTAAACAGCAAACATCATAGCTTTTGGGGGCATTTTCATTTCTGATGCATAGTTTTACTGATGGAATGTATCCATTAATACCAAACTGAATTGCTTTCTTTAGAGAGAGTTTTTCTTCTTCAGCCATCTTTTTAATGTTGCAAATGAAACTAATCTTCCCAGACAGTTAAGCAAAATGTAACGCTTCTGACCAGGCTAAAATACAGCATCCAGTGTGTTTCAGTGAGAGAAGTTACTGATGTGGAGTTGTTACTTCGGTTCATGCAAATACAAGGTCACTCATATCCAAGGGACTGTTTCATTTGGGGAAGTTCTGTAAATACTTTGGTATCAGAAGAATAGTCCAGGCCAAATAACCAGCAAATGTAGAGTAAGAGGAAATGTTTCCTGAAAGTAAAAAGACAACAGTTGTAGATGAACAAACTGCCAAACACTACAATTTTCTTCTGCTGTCTCCTAACAACTTTTAATCTCCAGTGGTTTTGTAACTTTGGTAGTGAGATACTTGTACAGAAACTGAAAAATGTTTTATAATTTTGAAGTGCCTAAAGTTTTCTTCATATGAAATACAAAACACCAAAATGGATATAAAATATTCAGAGTAGTAGTTTTCACTGTGATCAGTACTCATGTGCAGGCCTGAATCTAGTCCCAAATATAGATCTTAAAACTTACATCTTCAGATTTGACAATGGCTATTAAATCTTGTTATGGATGAAATATCAAA
Source organism: Aramus guarauna (assembly GCA_013400195.1). Taxonomy (NCBI): domain Eukaryota; kingdom Metazoa; phylum Chordata; class Aves; order Gruiformes; family Aramidae; genus Aramus; species Aramus guarauna. Next base: position 5,214,409 of record VXBL01008568.1, read on the forward strand.
AAACTGAACAATACAAATGTGAGTTCTTAATTTGGAGACAAGGTGATGTTTGAACAAAACTCAGAATTTTTAAAATTTTTTTGAGTTGCTCATTTCAGTGTTCAGTCTTGAGTACAAATCTTGGTCAAAGAAAAATAAATCTATTTTAAAATGTGATTAATGCAAACAGAAACTTTTCTGGGGAGATGAAATATTTCCCATGCAGTATCAATTATTTGAGGATCAAGACTGAAATTGGCTGCACATACATGTAAAGTATTCTACTCAGTTTGCATTCAGGAGACTGGCCTGTAAAGCTGTGGTTTGTCATGTTTGTCCAGAGCTCATCATGAAAAAACAACATTAAACACTTTGACCACTAAAACTTGCATTTCTAAAAATCAGGACAATAATATAGTCATAACAGCAGTGTATTACATGAGGAAGACTGGAGGAAGGAGAACATATTTTACTATGGAGCCAGCTGTTATCAAAATTTTACTTGCAAGTATGTTAGTCTTTTAAATGTAATATTAGCACTAATCTTTTTTTTGTATCCCCAAAAGTAAAGCTTTGGCCCATTTGTCAGAACTGCTGCTTCAATTATGAGAATGTTTGCCACAAAGACATTTTTTTCATAGGTTAAGGTGTAATAAGCATTGACCACTTTTAAGTTCTCTGTATTTATGCTGTAAAAACAGTATTATTAGTGAAATTTGAAGAGCTAATGAATTGTCACTCCAAATGCAGATTATGGATGCGTCTCCTGCATTTGGCTCATTTGTAACTTTGTGCTCGAGCATACACATGGATAGTTAAGGTTGAAGGCTTGACCAGTGAATTGTTTCCTCTTTCTGAGAATACGAACCCACATACTATGATGTGTTGACTGGTGGCACAACAGGGTATGGGAAAAACATGTAACAATGCATTGCTAACAATCATGTCATGTACTAGAGCTGCAGTAAGAAAATATGAACGTAGTAAAAGTGAAAACTAAGTCTTGCACTTCACCCATATGAGTAGACAGCTTCACATATGACTAGTGATCACATAGGCCAAGACTAATCTTGTTGCTTCAACATTTTTATGTCAAAATTTAAGTTACATGGATAGAATTTTATCGGCAACCTTTCTGTTACAACTTTAGATTTGTTATAACTTCCTGAAATAGGACATATAGGTGAGTTTATGCCATATATAGCTTGTTGATATTATGTACATTTAACTTCTATGCATTTTAGGCAGGACTTCTCACTCCAGGTTTCTACAGTGTCAAGGATGGTTTTGCTGTTTCTTACCCAAATAATCAGTGTGATAGACTTTCTCTCAAATGTGCATTTTGCCTCACAAATCATTCCAGAATAGTTTGAGCCAAAATTCAGCATATATGATGAATAGTGCTGGACCAGTAGCAGATTTTAAGTCTTGAACTTCAAAACTCATGTACCTGTATATAAAATATCTTTTCTATATTATTAATAAGCTATGCTAAATCTGAAACCAGCTGCTAGAATAGAATAGGGATAAGAGGAGAAATTTGTGCAAAATACGGGAAATATTCTGTGGGATTTTTAATAATTCAACATAGTTTGCTTTTAGGATTACAGTGATTTTTAAGACTGGAGCTGAATTCCCAGCATAGTGTTAATTTACTATTACTCCTGTTCCCTGTTAAGTCACTGGTGGTTTCATTAGCCTTGCTACTTCCATTATCTTAATGTAGCTTTTATTTAAGCATTGCACAAACTCCACCGTATTCAATTTACAAGAATTGATGAGTGCAGTGGGAAAGATCTTGTTACAGAATATACCAGACTGTTATGTAGCCTAATGTAACATTTTGGCAATGCAATATAATTTAAGCAAAATTATAATGTGATATTATTCTATTACTAAGTTTTAGAAGAAAATGAACGTTGGATTATTTCACTGCAGTGAGAAATGTGGTGTAAGATATCGAGGAAACTAATATGTACGTTAATACCAAATTTTACTTTCATGATATGCTAGCATGAAGTTGCTTAAATCACTGTATTGCTTGTTCACTGGAAACAAATATACACAATAAAAAAGTCAAACATTCTGCAAATAAATTCAGTAAGTTCTGAGTTCTCATATTGTCCACTAATTACTGGAGGCTTTTTACAGTTTTGTTTGAGAATTTATCCAAACATTGCAGTAGTATTTTCCACTTCCCATCACAGCTGCTGTGCTCCAGGCAGATGGACTACTTGAAAAGTTATACTTGCTCAATTAAATTCAGAAAGCTTTAGAAATCTAATCCTTTGTGTTTTAAATAAAAGTAAAAAGCCCTTTAGGGTTTAAGGAGAGCTCTCTACTTTGACTATAGAATGCATGTGAGCTAGATTCTTGCATTCCTAATTTGCAAATTGCTATTTTAATTCTGTGCGATTTATTTATTTATTTATTTATTTATTTATTTTAGCTACCTTGGCATCCACTGGTCTGGGCTTCATATGAAAAGTTGTAATGAAAGTTTTGATGCTGTTATTTATATTAAGTCAAGCTAAAATGAAAAAATATATATACAGGAATGCTCAAATATTTGGATTGAAAACCCAAACTAGTGAATTTCAGTGAGTTGTAGGTGTCTGTTTAGATTACAGGTCAGTGTTACATTGCCAATTACTAAGTTTGAATAACATTTTCCCTTGCCCTGCTTATAAGCCTTGTTCTTTTCTGGCCCAGCAATTTACAGGTCTTGTTTTGCTTGTTATTTCACATTGACTGACGTATGAAAAATTCTAAGGATCTATTTTATAGAAATGCCTTCACTGTATTAACTTGTGTCACTCATAACAAAAAGCATATGTCAGTTTTACATTGATGTCCTGTAATAACAACAGTTTTGGCAGGAGAAATTTACTGGGATTTAATGTCTACCAGGGTTCCATGATCTTGCATCCAGCTATCCAGCATCTTCCTCTTCCTCCATGTCCCATTAGTCCTCAGGAAGTACCTTGTGCCTTGGTGGTTTTGCCTAATTTAGCTCTGTGGATTTGTTCCAGTCTCTTCATTCATTGGTTGCTGAGGCAAGTGGCCTATTAACTATTAATAGTTTAATGTTATTTTTAAATGGTGCATATTTCATGCTTTTTTTAACGTTTCGAGTGTGTGAATCTGACTGATAGATACCATTGCCATTTTTTTTCTTTTATGCTTGGCTTCTGTTGTTAAAGCAAATCTTGATTTTTTTTTTTTTTTTAAAGTCTGAACATGCTTTGTGTACACACTTCTTAGTGGTGCTATTTACTGTCCAGTGTAAATTTATTCTAGCTCTGGTGTAATAAGTGAATTGTCTGGAAAAGACTAAAGTGCAAAGCCTCCCACCTCAAATAGCAGTGGAACTAGTTTTCCAACTTCAAGATTGTGGTTTTGAGTTTGCAGAAATGCACACACAGTTTAGTTAGCCATCCAGGCAGAGGAAATTTGACCACAAATGATAGGTGGTTTTGTTTGTTTTGTTTTTAAATTATTCTACCATTTTTCCTGCCTCCACCTTCCTGATACCTGGAAGAGTGTCAAAATTTTTTTTTTTGTTCATATATCAGATTAAGGTCTGAAGCAGTGGGTAGAGGAGTGCAGCTGGTAAGGATAACTGGTGATTAAGGGAAACTGCACGAAGTGAAAAAGCATGTAGCAAAGGGCAGTGGGGATTTTGGAAGAGTGCAGATGTGCAAATCTGCTGGTTCTGGGGTGTTTCTGCGGTTTGTGGAAACACGTACATATTTGACATGGTTTTCAAACTCATTCATTTGCAGTTTGACACCTTAATTTTCCATTTTACTAGTTTGCTCAAAAAAGGTGGTGTTTTTCCTTGTAGTGAAAGTGTGACATACATTTATAGTATTTTGCTTTTCTCTTATGGTTGTGTTAAAGCCAGTATTTCTTGAAAAAGAAGTTTTAACAGACCTTCTTCAATAAAGGAAATCAGTAGTCTAAAAGCATTTTGAGAGGGATGTCAACAGGAAGATGGCTAGTATAATTTACCTTGTACTTTTGAGCATCACCACTTTCAACTTCCTGATTCACTCTAAATGTTAGCCACTTCCAGATGATCTACCAGAGATTAAACAGCAGATGAATTCAAGAATTATAGATACAACAATAGCTGACAGAGCTGTAATAACTGTAAGGTAATATATTCAGACTGAGTTGTTTTTTGTATTGAGTTGTGTTTTATCCTGTATAATAGAGATTTTCTGTGATAAGCAGCTAGATGGACATTTCTGTTTTAATGAGACATCTTGATTTATTTAAATATGGTTTGTGTTTGATAATAAGCTGTTTCCTAGGTGGGAGAATCATGATGTTCAGTTTCTGAGAAATTTGTGTGACGCTCAATTTCATTTCATATTGTAAATCTCTCCAATATTCCTAAACTATTGGCTGAACTCTGACTATTGCCTCTCAAAAAGAAAAATCGGTGTCTGAAATGAAATGTTTTTCATTAACAAGTATGAATTCATTCTTGAAGTGTATTGGTTTGGATTTCAGTTGTCTTCATGTTCTATCTCTGTCAGGAACTCTGACAATAGATGTTGGCCAAGCTATTTAATTTAGCCATATCTCTACTTTTTGTAAAACTTGTGTTGGCTTTTATCCTCAAAATAATGAGAGATGTTGAGGATAAGTTTAGATATGCTTCTGAAATCACTGCAAACTAAAGTGAAATATACATCACCAGATAGCATGAAGAGCTAGAGATGATTGGAATTGGAAGAGACCATTGGAATTGGATGATGCTAAAACTTCTTTCCTTTCTCCTTTTCCTGCCCTTTTGTCACAATAATACAACCTTACCTGAACTGCATTGGGTTCCCCTTGTCCCCAAGTCTAAATGTAAATAACAGTTTGAATTTAACTGTCTTCTCCCTCCATCCACAGACCTGAGTCAAGTTTAGATGCTTTGCGTCCTTTCTTCTTTTCAGTGCGGCTCAAGTTTTAAAACATGCACGTTGGCAAAAATATGATGAAACAGATTGCTATGTATTTTTCTTTTGAGATGTAAAACATACAACTGGGACGAAAAATACTCTATCCAGAGTGGAAGTAATCTTTAAAATCTAAAAGTATAAAGCAAATTAATAATTTAGTGGGTCTGTAACTGTCAAAATTCTTAATGTTGCTATCCAAATTTTTCTTTGTTCAGTATTGTCTCAAAGGAAACCTCTAAAGCAATAACCACACTAAGTCATTCTAGGATGAATTATAATGAACATCTTACATTTTTATAACCTAAAAAACCTCAATGGAGTTTACAGTCCTATTTTCTGCAAACTTCCAAGTACAGTAAGGCGAGAAAGGAATTCATCACAGTCTGGTGGACTGCAGAATGGTTTTTAATAGTTTCACCTTTAATTTAAGTTAACCTTCATGTTTATAGGAGGGTTTTGTATAGTAGCATCAGGTTATTGGGGGATTTTGAGAGTCTGGAGTAGAATGATAATACCATTGTCTAAGCTATGTGAGGCATTCTCATGATGTGAGTAGCTTTAAAGATAGAATAATAAAGGCTGATACTGAATCGAAATCTTCTACCCTTTTGCCTCATTAAAATATTCCTGTGTTCTCCTCCTCCTAAAATGTCTATTAAGTATTTTTGAAACATTCATTTTCACTGTTGAATTAATCAGTGATAGATTTTTTTTTTAAATAACCTTATCAGTACAGACTGCTAGGTTAATGTTTTGGGGAAAAATAAAAGTTGTAATTGAAGTTTTCATTTTATGAGGGGAGAATAAGATCAAATTGCTTCTGAATAGTTATCTTCTCTGCATTTTTTCCTGCATTGTCTTATGTTGCAGGGTATTCTCTACTGTTATCATAGACTTATTCTGAGTCAGAGTTTGGTTTGGATATTTATCAGGTTAATTTAAAGTAACATCTCAGCTATTCTTGCTATCTGAACTACTCCACATCCAGTTACATGTTTGTACAGCATCTGTAGCATGGTTCCACTTTACTCATTTCATGAGTGTCCTGACAACTCCCTAGGCTTCCCCATTCTGAATTAGTGATGGAACATTTTCAGACTATGGAGTTGTTAAATTGCTGCTCTTGGTTTTACCACAAATCTATAGGTCTGGAGTTGGTGCCATGTCTGCATTTGAAAAAGCTGGCATTTAATTCTAATGGTCAATGAACAGCTGTAGCTGTAATATGGACACTGCAATTAGGTTCTGTCTTTCATCTGGCACTTTCACCAATTAGTTTCACAATATAACAGTTTCCAGATTGGACATAACTGAAATTAATTTAATATTTGTGGCAGTCTTTTAAAAGTCCAAATCAGTCTTAAAGAACCCCTGTGAAGGGCTGAACTGCAGATGAGAAATGAAGTTGTGAACTATGATCATCATCATATGCAATGACTGGATATCTTGGGCCCAGACCACTGAATATCTCTTCAGCTAGATGCTATTAGCCACTGGGGTACATAGCCTGCTGTTCAGGTCAGTGTAACAGTTCTGCTGTAAAGCTTTGCTCCAGAATTTGCTGGGACAGTACTATTAATTTCTGTCATATCTGAGAACATTTTTAGTGGTTGTCAAAAGGGTTTGTGACAAAGGACAGAAAAAAACATATCCCACTTTGCAGTTACCTGATGTACCAGTTATATTCTTTAGGATACAGACATAATTAGCAGTTCAATTATTTTAATAGTCGTTAATAGTAGCAAATTGAACTTTGTCCCCCAGATTTTCATTAGGTTATGCTATCTTGAAAATTCCACACATATTTCTTTTCTCTTTCAAGATTTCATTTATTCATTATGATGTTGCCAAAGTACAGTTGTTTCTATGATTTGCTTTGGTTTGTTTCTTGGATTTAACTATTACAATTGACCTGCGTAGTACTTGCCCTGCTAATAATGTTACTGTAAGAATGGATTGTGAGAGTCCTCCAGGTAAATCTTTTAGTTTGTTTTTATTTCACTATTTGCATCTGTGTTGCCAAATATCTTCTATGTTACTGGCCCTCATTTCGACACAATCAAACAGATGACCGTTTGTTTCCATCTGTGTACCCTGGTTTTATGTCTAGCACCTGGGCAAAGAGGTACCTGTGTGAGCTCCCACTGGATCATTGAGGGTCCAGTCAAGCATTGCAGATGCAGCCACAGATTTCTGCTGACTCAAATTTATTTCTCTCTGGCCAGGACAGATGGTCTGGTGAAAAAAGCTCCGTTGTCAGGTGATATCTATATAACATAAGTAGAAACTGGGTGAGTTTCTTGGAGCTTTTAGAAAACATAAAAGAAGTGTGAAAAGAAATAAAAGGCAAAGTCAGAGAGAACTTTTTTTTGGCCTCCTTTTGTATTTCTCCACATGACAGCTTCACTTTTTAAAAATCATGCATAAAAAACCAGTGCATCTACCTTTACAGGCAAAATAGTGCACGTTCCCAAACCCTGCAAAATCCAGCCAAGTACAGCTTTATTTTCCTTGATGTGGCTTCTTTAAATATAGTGTGAAGTTTTGTGTTTCTGTAGTGGTTTTATTCACAATACCTCAGCTAATTTAATCTTTAAAAAGGTGGGTATATTTATTCAGTTAGAGCTTCAGGCTTAACTTCAAAATGTCAAAATGCTGAAATGGCAAGGTTTTAATGTTCAGAAGATTTATATAGTATCTTTCTGACAGCTTAGATGCTTTAAACTATATTGCCTTTTCCTTGCCTTTTGAATGTACAGTATAAGCAGTATCTACTGAACAGAAACAGTCACCAGCTTTATGTGGTAATGTTAACATGAAACACCGTAGTCTAATTATTTGCCAATGACGACTTTTCTTCAACTTGCAAATGTCCAAAAACTTGTTGAGGATGTCAAAGACTCAAATGAGACTCAAGTTCTTCCTTTTATGAAGCTAACGTTCAGAGGAAGCACATGGCAATCACAGGTATTTGCTGCTAGCGAAAACCACAGAGCAAGGGCAGTCTGTCATGCAGTGAGCGTCTTGGTATGCAAATCCTGATGATTTCACAAAATTTTCTTCCAGAATCTTATTGGCACTGAAAGAAAAAGGTTTTCTCTTTTGAAAAAACCCTTTAAGACTAGAAGGAAGAAGTTTGAGCAAACAGATTTTAGATAGTCTTTTTGCAGAAGGACATGAATGGAAGTGTACTGAAAGTTACAGATGAATGGCAAGGAGGCTTCTGAAGGGAATATTTTTGGATGAAAATGGATGGCAGAAGCAAAGCCTATATAGTAAAAACAATCTCCCAAAAAAGCTGCAAATTTGCAGCTTATTATGATAGGAAAAAGCTGGCAAAGAAAAGGAAAGATGAAGCTGCTAAGAGAGATCTTATAAGTGACCTCTATGTACAGGGGACAATCGTTGATCACGACAAGGAGTCTTACTGCTTTGGGTTTCACAGAATAAGGCAAAAAGCTGTTTATGAAGGTAAATGTGTTTATTTTAAGAGACAAAATAATTTGTGTAGCATAGTTTGGTATCTGGAGCTTTCTCCAGCGCATAGGTTGCCTTGTGTAGTATTCTTCTCTTGCTTATTCTCATTGGCCAGTTCACAGAATACTATGTTCCGATTGTGTGCACTGCCCCAGAAGAGTTCTGTGTATGTTACTGTATATGCTCAGATGTTCCCTACTGCAGTGGTTTTGGTAATGCTGAATGAACTTTGCTTGAGCTCATTAAGAAATGAGGACCTAAGGAGGCGGAATGAGCATTCTTACGAATCCTGCTAGCAGGTTTTGTGAACTACCTCAAGGTGGGATCAAGGTGAAGGGAGAGAAGGGTCTTATACAGATAATAATACAGAGTAGGATGTAAGCTTGTGACTTCAGAAAGGAAACATTTCAGTGATGGAAGAAATAGCGTTTTATCTCTGACTAATATTACAGCAAGATTTGAAAATTACTCCAGGTTGGTAAGACTGGGTAGAGAAGATGCTGCGATATTTACTGTAGCAGAAAAATGGACTTAGCTAAGCAAGTTTTAGGAATGAAAATTAAGTTTTGGCAGTACTTTGGGGTGATGCAATGCCATTCCGCATGAAGTGCTGAAGATGCACTGAAAGATAAGATAATGATCTTATTTCTGAATATAATTTTCAGAACTATAGCAACTGAAATTCCTTTATTATACTCTAATAAAAATAAAAGTTCATCTCATTTGAAGAGATGATACATTCCATTGACTGTTTCAGAACAAAAGACTTCATGGATTAGAAAATGTTTCTGTCTCAGTATTTCTTTTAGAGCATATGTTGGAAATTGTTAGTACAGGACATAAGATACAATACATATTTTTCTCTTAAGTGAATAAATTCAGTCACCTAAATATGTAGTACACAAGTTGGATTTTTTTTTTTTTGCAGTGTTAGTTTGCAAAGACAAGTGTACTTAAAACTGAGAAATTTTTCTTGAAGAAATGCTTGCGTGCCTACAGGGAGATGGAACTTACCCAATGTGACAGGTTGGTGAGCTGGAAAGTGTCCAAATAGCTGGTTCATAACACAAAATTTCAGTGCTCTTTCTCATATAAATCTAGTATTCTAGTATCTTCTTGGTAGTTGAAAAAAATGCCAGCAAGTACTTGATGTTTGTGTAAAAGTATGCATGCGTATGACACCTTAGATTTATATCCAGGCTTTATAAAATCTTAAGATATTTATGTCTACATGTAGATATATAGGTGGCCTGTGCATAGGCACATCGGTGTGCGTATGAGAGAGCGTGCTGCATTGCAGGCCTTAGTGGGTTGATTACAGATGTATTTGTTCATGAAACTTACATTTTGAACTTTCTCTTTGGTTGTCTAGTTACAACTGTGTCTGTTGTAACAACCAAACTTAGTATTTTTCCTGAGTAGCAAACTTAAAGCAACACTTCCGTGGTTCCTGTGGTGACTGCTCCCTACCACCTTTCTTCTCTGTGTCTTTTTTGTGAGACTGCCATAGGAAACATACGCTGTGTATTTAACAGGTGGTTTGGGACACCTCTGTTGGGCAATGCCCTACCTTACCTGACGCTTATGAGCTCTGTCTATCCTTCAGATGTCAGCTGCTCATATTAAGAAAAGATTTTTCTCCATATATTGGGTGTGTGGGAGAGGGGGGGAATTGCTTTTTTTTTTTTTCCTCCCCTGCTAGTCTGCTATCCTCCTTGATATTTCAGTCCTACAGTCCTATTTCATAGTGTATGTTGTTTTTTCCAGTAGCGTATCAACTATAACCAAAAGTAGCAACATCTGTCAATCTCCTGTGTTTATTGTCTGAAATTTTGGGCTCCAAATCTTAGTGCAGGTAAGGAAAATGATGAAAAGTGTGTTATTACTCCCTTAGACTTCGAGAGGGTTAACATTCCTTCATAATAAATGTGCTGAATTTCTTCTTCCTTTACAGTGTTTACCGCTCCTATTTATTTCTGAACATAGGTAGTCTGCATCTTTTCTAGACAGAAGATGAAGAGACCAAAACTATCTAAAGTGTCTCATGGTGATGAGACAAAAAATGATGGCACAGAATTAATTTCATTACAGAATTCCCTTTTCAGTGCTTGGCTCACACAAATGTTTTCAGGAGTTCTTTCAGTATGGGCGTCTTGTGTTACGTGTAGATCTGTAGGATTCTTTACATTCATATGTTGCCTGTGACATGCAGAGATAAATTTCACCTTTTAAAATGCATCACAGTGCAGTTAGGTATCTAACTGAAGCCACAAGCCTGCATAAGCGAGGGATAAACAGTAAGGGCCCAGACTGTGGTTGTGAAATTTTTCCATTTGTTTTAATTTTGGCAATGAATTATTCAGTTTGAATTCCATTGCATACAGAGAAAAGATACCTTTAGTTTCAATCATACTGATTAAGACAAATAGAAGCCATTTATTTTCTTATTGGCATTATTTTATCTTCCTATCAGTAAAGCTCCTTTTTTAGGAAAAAGAAACATAATATTTGCCTAGACTTTCATACACTGAACATGATTCTTCTGTCATTTGTGAGCTACAGAACTCTTTGATTTGACCGTATGTGCTCCACTCAAACTGAAATTCAAACATAAGCAAAATGATATTGCATGCTTTGTTGAGTGTTAGTCATTCATGAAAGGTTAACGGGGATGGTTGTGTGCCTTGAGAAAGATACCCATGCAGTGTGCAGGAAGACTTTAAGTATGTAACAGGAAAAATGTTGCAATCTTCTCTGAGTGTTCTCAAGTTTTACAGAACACTACTGTTTTCATTGCTATGCTTCTGGATTTTGGGAACATGATAATAAAATTAATATCTTTTCCTGCAGTAACCATATATATTGGGAGTGCCTGATCATATGACACCATCTGCCTCAAGTTTGTGTAATTTTTCATTGTGTGTATTTATGAATAAGCATTGGTCAATGTAACATATAGCTTGATTATTGAAGACAATTTTTCTTTTTCTAGATAGACTAGTACAGCAGCGTACTCTAAGTGGGAGTATAGGAATCTTGGATGAAGTCCTAATACTAGACGCTATGATTCCATTCGAAATGTGTGGGCCACTGCATGAACAGTGCAGTTTAAGCCTGGGTGGGAGGTAGAGCGTTATTTCTTCCTAAAGAACTCCTGTCTGACCTGAAAGTGTGATTTATAGGTCAAAATTGGCTCTCAATGAATGTGTTGAGAATAGGACTAGAACAACTGTGATTTCTCTTCTCGTGTCCAATGAGAAGGCCCAGAGGATACTACGGGCAAAGAGAGAAGTCCAGCATTAGGCCTATATGGACAACTGGGGGAAAATAAATGTTATCTGTGTTCCATGACTCTGCTGTTAGCTTTCCTTGTTAAAATGGATGCGTAAACTGTAATTAGAGTGAACATTGTCATTCAAAAAAGAGTATTATGTATTTTGTGTATAGGCTTATATACTTTAATTTTCTGGACAGGTTTGTTCTGAATTCCTCAAGTAAAAAGTTACTTCATTAAGTGTTTTTAAAAGTATAACTATATTTACTTTGTATCCATGCGTGTCTTAGTATTTGATGGAGTGTTTCTTCCATTTCTGTCCAATTGGAGGGTGTGATACGCTCTTCATATTAGAGCTGTTAGGTGAATATGAAAGGAAGACTATGGGGGTAATACTGCTTTTGTACTTTAAGAGCTATTTCCTTTTTGAACTACAGATAAGTAGAGTAGAAGAACTTTGAATTCCAAAAAAAAAAAGACCATTTCTATCCTAAACCATTTAAAAACAGAATAAAGGACATGCTGAAGACTGACTTCTACACTTGAGTTTTCATCCTTACAGTATTAATTTAGTTTCAAAAAACAACTTTTGAGTGTACTTGCTGCAGCCTCTTTGCTTTCAGTTGGTTTCTGTATTTTCAATTAATTTATCACTTCAAAGCAAGAAGACACGGCAAAGCCGAGTCCAAAAATACTTAGCAGTCTGCTATGCTGCAGCTATATGTAGTGCCTTGTAAGCATCGTGTTTTCAGTTGTGATCTTCAGGATGTCCATAACTTAAGGGTTTTTTTGCCACTTCAGTACATGGGAGTGTTCAGTAAATGTAAGGAGTCAATTGTTACTTTCACTTCATCACAAACCTTCTGGATATATTGGGAGACAGTGAGAGAAGACACCATGCCAGGTTCTTGCTGAAATACATTCTCCTATGGCTTCTGGGTTTCCTATGGAAATATTGAAACCTATGTGGAAAGATTGTGCCAGATCTCATCATGGTGACAGGGCTGGAATTTAAAATCTGCATCTTGAGGCTTTTTTTACCTGTGTTCCTTCAGGCCAGTGAATGACATCAGAAATGCTAGTGGCAGTATATTTCGTCCTCATGAGATGTATTTTGTGTACTTAGCTGAATATACCTTGCTGTATCTCTTTCCAACTGCTGGTTTAGAAAAACATTTTCAGTGTGAGGGAATTGAATTATGGCAGTTTAGAGACTGAATTACAAGAAATTGGCTGACAGTAACCGCTGGAGAGACTGAAATTATGCTTATTGACTTTGGCAGGATATATGCAGAGAATGACATTTCCCATAAGCTCCCTACATATGGTGCGAAAAACTGCAGGTGGAGAAAGAATGTAGGTTGAGATATAATGAGCTGGGTACTCCTCTGAGAAAATCTGGTATCGGTTGTGATCATGGCTACTTTTCAATATCAGAGGAAACTTTTCTCAGGTTTTAGCGCTCTACAGTATAGTCTGCTAAGGCAGTCTAATGTATTGACATGTCTTTTCTTTGAATGTTTGCAAAATGAAGCAATGATAGAATTGTCAATAAGGTTGGTAGTTTGGGTTCTTGCATGAATTCTGTTTCATTCTGTCCTCAACCTGCCATGAGCCAGAATTATCCATTCTTGAGGGGTACTGGTGAGAAGAGCAGAGCAAGAGAGAAACCTCTGGTTCCTGCTGGAAGTCATTTTATTTCAAAATACCCCAACCTGATGACATTGGAGAGTTCAATGGCATGTATGTTGAAGGATTACAATTAAAGACATGAGAATTACATGGTAGAAAAGTCGTTGGGCATGCTTGTTCTCTTCCTTGGGCTTTGCATTTGCAAATTTTTAGGTCTATTTTATATTGCCTGTAGTGTAGGCATTATGGAAACTCAAAAGTTCAGATTTTTAAGATTTACAAGAATTTGTTAAAACTACAACACTTAGTATCCTGACCGGCTATTTAGTAACCCACAGCTTGGTGTTGCTAATAAATAATGGGAAGTGACAACACAGGTTTATTTTTTTTTTTTTCTGCCGTCCAGTCTCTTGTGCAGTACTTCTCTTTCAATCCATGAGAAAGGTTGCAGGTTTAGTTTCATTCATGAGCATTCTGAAGGCAATGTTTTTCAGTCATGTTTTCAGTCTAGTACACCAACTTATCCATAATTTTCTGTGACTTTACTCTGTAATTTTATAGACCACTTCCATCCTGTATATTTTAATGCTTTGTGGCTCAATGTTCCTTGTAAGGTGCACAGTTTATTATGCAGGGCAGGTGCCTTTAAAATTGAATTGGAGCATTATTATTGCCTGACTACCTTTTCTAAAGGTAGAGAGAAGTTGCTTTTTAAAAGCCTTGCTCTTTGTGAGGAGATTGTTTGAAAAAAGCCTTCTTGCGTTAATTATTTGCAGGATGAAAAATAATGTAGCCTTACAATTGTTCTCTAAGCTTTGCACCACTCCCAATGTTAGGAGCCCCAGGCATTGAATTAAGCTTCTCTACAGCTCATTCTTTGACAGAGGTACCAATTCTAAGTTACAGTATTATTGCCATTGTTTTAATATACTTATGGCTAAATATTGTTCTTTCTTCAATGCAATAGAAGGACAAATTGGTCAAATCTGGTCCCACTGGAGCAAGACAAACAACTGGATGATTTGTTCTTCACACTTTATTCAAATACTATTCTTTAACTATTTTTTTTAATTATTATTATTGCTGACTTCATACAGGTTATGAGAGTTTAAAATTTTCTCAGTACTAACAGGTACTGAGGAATGTAGGAACATAGAGTGTTCAAAAAAACCAAACAAACCAGCAAACAACTTTGTCCCTTGGCATTTAGAGAGAGAATGTGCTTATCTTCTTACCTAAAGCTTGTTTATTTGTCAATGCAGTAAGGTGGAAAAGGTCTGAGTTACATAGGGTCTGGATACTCAGCTGGAACCCAAATGCTCTTGATGACTCAAGCGCTGGGTGACATGTGAAAAAGAAACAAAAGCTAGGAGGATAAATTTACAGTTTTTCTGTCAACCTTGTACCTTGTTTGTGAACTAATTGCTTTTATCCTGATCTTGATAATATTTGCTATATCTTAATTTTAAAACACCTACGTAAAGAAAATAAGATTCTGCAGTTAGAGGTTGTTATTGAAATGTCATAATGTTCTAAAGGGGGAGAGACATCTCAAAGCATGCTAAAGTGTCATATATACACACACAGACACACATGACACACACATATATATATATCATGCTAGAGGCACTAGGAATCAACTGCATCTTGTGCCTCGTCTGTCCTGAAATGCCTCCAAAAAACAGAACTGCAATTATCTGATTTAAAAAACAAAATGAAACAAAAAACCCCCAAAAAAACCCAAAACACAAAAGTGTAGATAAGCATTTCACTCTGCTCTTGGGAAAGGTCATGCTTAACCCTGTTGAGTTTCTAAGATGACAGAATACAAAGGATGGTAGGTCATCTTTTAATGATCTACTGATGTGGTCACTAAAGGAAAGATTAAGATCTGTGAAGGCACCAAGGTCTCTGAACCTTGCTGAAGAAATTAATAGCATGTTGCCTCTCTGGGCAACATAAGCAAATGTCCCAGTGATGTTAAGGGCAAAACAAAAGCCTGTTTCTTTGCCTTTTCTCATGTCAGGTATTTCTTAATATCTGTATCTTGTAACTGATTTTATAACTTGTATAAATTCAAATTGTATTTTTTAGCTAGCAAAGTTGTTATTAGATAGTCAGAGAAGTTAATCATTGATAGACATCTCTAACAAATCTGCACTGTCCTGAGCTGTGTGGCACTTGCTTGTCATTCAGTGTTGGGTTTTTTATTATTCAGTCTTCACTCAGGCTGGCATTTTGAAGAAGTCCAGGAGTTATATGTGGGAATTGAAATAAGCACAATTCAAAAACTGCATGGAAATAAGTATCCTCAAAAAATACTGTATTTTGGAATTAGTTTTCCATGACTGAAAGCAGTAACCTTCAAAGGAGACAGGAAGATAGAATACATGTAGTAGGCTCTACAAATTACTAGAAAGTCCCGTTCTTCATACATTGTAAAATATTACTTAAAAAGTAATATGTAAGTTAATCTCATAAGTAAATGCATATTGCCTTAAAATCATTTTTCCTTTGCTTTCTGATGCTCTTTTCGGCGTAAGAATGCAGAATGGCCCATGTAATTGAGTATTTTACATGATTGTACCGTCCCTACTGAGTTGGAGAACAAAACAACTATCTCTGCTCTTAAGTGGCTATATAGTATGTAATATTGCCTGTCCTGCTTCGGTGTCTCTGGAATAAAGAACAGCTTCTTGTTTTGTATCCCTGGGATGTTCTCCTGGGGCCTGTTATTGTGATGTCAGTAATTTTATAGAAGTTACTTCCTTTCTTCATTATGCCATACAAAGCAGTACGTTGTGTTAGTGACTCTACGGTGAGGTTATTGTCACAAAATTTTACTGGTTTTTATTTTAAATAATAATTTTATCATTAAAGGCCTCCTTTAGAATAGCTTTAGGTTTAACTTAAGTAGCAATCTCATTCAATGAAACTTTTGAAATGTATTCTTCCATTAACGAGACAGATAAAACATAAAGCATGTAGACTTGGTTTCTTTGTCTCATTTCAGACATAACCGGGCATGCAATTTTTCCAGTGTTTTCCACATGAAGTTGAACAAGAAACCAAATGACTACCTCATCTCAAAGCTGAGCAAGGCAGGCAGCCTAGAATCTGTTAGAGAAGCTTGTGTTATCTTATGTTAGCAAAAATAATTAGGGAGGCATTTCAGTTTCTTTTGGTTTTTTTGTCCTCTAAAATTAAAAAAACAAACACCACAACCACAGCACTTTAAAAACAAAACAAACAATATTCAATAGAATCCACAAAAATGTTGCTGTGTGTAATCTGTCAGTATTGCTATATCATTCTCCTAACTATAAGCCCAGAAAAAGCCTTATAAAGCTGTCTAACTGGCAGCCTAAAGGCATGTATATCCTTGTATAACAGGAATGATCTAGTTCAGTGGGAATACCCTCTCTTTCTTAATTCCATATGTTGACAGAGATATTTGTGTTCCTAGTATTATTTGGTTTTTTAAGAGCTTCCAGAAAACCATAGGATTCACATAATTATGTCTGGTACAATAATTAAGATTTCTCTACCTGTTATCAGACTGCAAAAACTTATTTTCATTGCCTGTCCCCATGATACTATGTAGGCCTGTATATTAGATTGTTTCGTCCTTCAGCTTGTCTTGAAATGCTGATGTGCCCCAAACCTGTGGGGGAGCACCAGTGGTAAAGGAGGGAGAGCCATCAACAGAGAAATGCATTTGAACAAGGGCTAGGTTTGGGAGGGTTTCTGCTGCTAAGCGTGGCCAGTGTAAACTACACTGCCAGCCTGCTGTCCATATTCTACACATTTTGATATATATTCTACATATTTTCTTCAGTTTCTTTGCCATCAAAGAACCTCTTCCCTACATGGTGCTGTGAAATACTGAATAATATGTTCCTGAATTCAATAGAATGCGAGTTCTTTTTCTCTCTCCTCCAAAATCCTGGTGACTGTATTAATTGTTTTCCTGTTTTCATGCTTGATTACTCTGTTCTTCCAGAGCATCTGTGACTTGAGCTGTACAACCTGCTAAGTCCGACCTAATGTCCTGGAACTCTTTAATTGCAGGACTGTCATTTAGATTTTTATGATAATCTGGAAGGAGTAAGGGAGCTCCACTACTGTTCCTGTATTTCACATTTGCTCCTTCTCTATTGCCTCGTTCATTTGGCATCATACTGATGCCATATATACAATATCCTTTCTCCTTATATTTGATTGTCAACTCCTTTTGTCTTTGCATTTTTTTACAAGTGATTTGTAATTAGTTGCTAAAATTATTTAAATATTTAAATGTTTATTGTACTTAGCAATCTCATATGTCAGGACATTGGACCAAGGCAAGATTAAATAAAAGTCACTTTTACCTTGCATGACTACAGTACTAATTAAAAAAAGATAAATGACCTTGGTATAGCTGTAAATGCTTTTTTACAATGTTTTCTAAATATAAGAAATTCTGTAGGCGAGACTATATCATTTTGTGCTGTCTTTGTTTAAGAAAAAAATACTCTACACTATTGAAATCCTGGCATGAAGCTCTGCAGTCTAGTAAGTTCTGTTTTAAGCTATAAAGTATTAGCAGTATCCTTTAAAATAAAAACTGGGCAGAGCAAGTTACTTTTTTTCTTCTTAATAAAACGTGCCTTGAAAATTGATAATGATCTAAATGGGAAATTTGTTTCCAGTCCTCTTTGAAGTTAAATAAGAGCATGAGAATCACCCCTGGTTTCCCAAACGCTTTTCGTAATATTGTAAGGTTGCAACCATAATTCTGAGAGGGCTTTGTTTGAACAGGAACTGCACAGTAGATCACAAGATACAGGTTTAGGAAGCTGTAATGTAACATTCAGCTCGATGGGTTTATGCTAACATAAATGAGAAAAGAATTTGTTTATAAAACATACCATAATGATGTTGTCAAGAGATTAGTTCTCTTAAAATATCTTGAAAATCCTTTTGAATATGTGATGGTATAGCATCTACTAAATGCTTGTTCTGTCTTTCAGTTCTATAGAGGTGATTGTATAGTATATTAATCACTAAATTGAAATGACAAAAAATTGCTTGCTTCATAAACAAGTTCCTTTGTATCATTTCAATGAAGTGGTATAATAAAGATGGTTCTACATACCATGACCTAATAAGCTTTTATGAACAGTTTTAGTAGTACAGTTCTGAAACTGCTATTAAATCTAATAGCATTAATATAGAAATGTAATTAGTGGAAGTGTAGGTTGCAATAGTTCTAATCATAATCTTTTTTTTCTATATGTGGTGTTAGATATATACTGATGCTCCCCACACATTCTCTATTACAGCAACTAGTCATAAAAATAAGAACCTTATAAGACTGTTTAGGAGATACATACACTAAATATAAGAGGCATAAGAAATTATATTTTTCATATATGCTATTTCTCTGGCACTCTGACTCATTGATCAGGTCTGCTTATGAGTTTGGTTCTGATTTTGTTTGGTTTTCTGCCAGGAAGGCAATTCCCTAACACTTATCTACACTCATTATTTCTCTGTTTGCTAGGTTCAGGAGAAGGTGTTAGTGCCCTGGTTTGTTGGCAAGATAATCTAGTTAGATGAAATCCCAGTTTAGTGATAAGGAAATATAAAAAGTGACTGCAAATAACCCTGAAGATTTTGGCAGCAAAGCAACACAAAGTGTCTCTTTGGTGAATAGTTGTCATCCTCTGAAGCAGTTCATATGGTCAGATGACATGGCACCACAAAATATTTTGATTTCATGTTTGCTAAAATGCTGGAAAAAATTTGAAAATCAGTTTGGGTTTGGGAAGACCTGTTGTATCACAGTGCTGTTATACTGATATTCACCACTTATTCTGGAGGAGGATTTATGTTTGGGGTTTTTTTGTGTGAGATGAATTTCAGAATGAGGGTATCAGTTGTTGTCGGAAGGATTTAATGCCAAGGTAGCAGAGGTGTCACCTTTGAGCATACTTAGGTGCATTACAAATAAAAACCCCCACCAATATGGGAAGTAAGGCCAGTGTTTTGTTGTACACTTGTGTGACATTTTCTTCTGACTTGCTCAGTGGGAACGAGGGGAGAAGAGGGATGGAAAAAATGCACATGAACTCTGAGTGGCCTATGTGTGACAGGAGTTGCAGTTTTAGGATTTGGAGGCTCCTAGATTGCAGTCGTTGAGCAACTAAGTGACAATCTCACTACTGATGAAGCATAAGCATATTCCCTGATTTGGTTATTCAGAGAAATGTCTACTCCCATTTGCATCCTAGTTTTCTAGTAAGTACATAATAAATTCAGCTCTTACTGGGCTGGTGCAGAGTTATTAAAGGAGCATTCCTTATTCTGTGTTAATGTGACTCTATCCCTCCAGAAGAGATTAGCATGTGCACAAATTATTGGTGCAGACAATGCTATTTTGGCAAGTTTCTCTATATTATCACAGTTTCAGGATTCTTTGTTTCTGTGACATTATAACTGAAGCTAAATCAAATAGGTGCAGGTGGCAGTCCTTAAAGAGCCACACCTAAGAAGGATGCGTATTTGGCAGTATTTTGCAGAATACCCATTAGAAGGTCATTCTGTAATTTTTCAAGTTTTATCCTTCAACATTTATGCCTCTGTTCCCATGGTGTTTTCTCCTTTCACCAAGTATTCCCTATGGTTTCTATTAACTAACTTATCTAAGATTCAATATGCAAAGCTCACTGTCTTAGATTTTTTTTTTTTCTATGAGCTTTATTTTTAGCTGGTTACTCTGCTAACCCCACTCCAAGATTTTTTTCATGTTTAAAAGTGGAGCCCACGATCACATAAAAATTAAAAACCTAATATAAACCCATCTTGGATATAATTAAAATATTTTTCATATTTCAGATACAAAATAAAACTGTTACACCAGTTGCTAGTTACTCCTTTGGTTTTACTTTAAAATGAAAACATGATTTCTGTGCACTTTGTCCCTGTTCTCATCTGTGGCAGAGTAGCAACTTGACAGAACAATATGAAGAAGTTCATATAACCCCTTTCCACAGCCTAGCTGGCTTTAAAAGCGGCATAGCATTTTATCCTGTCTAGGAGCTACATAGTTAGAAAATTATACGAAATTGTATACATACTGTGTTACACTAACCAAGATTTATGTCAGTACATCTTCCTTCCATGATGAAAAGTCCCCATTTATGCAGACTAGATGTATTTTACATCATTGTCTGTTGAAATAGTATGAATTCTTTTTAAACTCTGTGGATAAATTCATACCTATATGGGAGGAGCTCCTGTGTATATGCATGTGTGCATCTATTTCAATTCTTCACTTTTCTCCTACTACAGCTGTGAAAAAGCAGACAGCAACATTATTCTAGTGAGTGTTCCTTTGCCATGGTAGTGTTGGTGAACAATGGAGTTAACAAGACAGCTTCAAGGCAATTACATCTGCATCTCCATTTATTTCGACTGTTTTGTTACCAGAATCTTGAGGATCCTTGTGAAAGGTTCAGGATGTTTTGGGATTTTTGTGGTGCCCCTTCATATATATTTATTGTCTAGGTCCTGGAAAAACCTCTTTATAAGCATGTGTGTAATTTCCTGAAGAACAAAGTGACAAGTTAACTTCTTTTTAAGGTACTCTGAGTGTGAAAGATTGCTTTAAAGGAAAAAAGTTCTCCTGGCTAAGTCAATGTTTATTTGCAAGGTGTGCTGAGTTATGTCTTTTGGTTACCCTTCACCATCTCCACAGACCAGAACAGACCCTAGCTTTCAACCCAGAAGAACAGTAGCCAAAACAATTTTAAAATATGATGGTAAAGAGAAATTATTATTCTTTAAAAGAAGCTCTAAATTCAACAGTAGTTTATTAACTTTTATCATGTCCAGTCTGGTTTTATTGTTCTTTATACAAAATTGAACAGAATACCTGTACAACACTCTTAATGTGGAAAGGGACAAATGACAATTGGAACTGCCAAATTAAAAGCACTTATATACATTTAAAATATCAGGGAAAAGTACCAGGCTCCTCACATAAAAGTTTATGTGCTTGTTACAGCTGTTAAAAAAAAGGAATAGTGATTTTAAATAAATTTAATTTTGATTTCTCAGCAACCTGGACTTATGGCTTACTTAGCTATGCCTAAGTAAAAGGGCAGACTCTGACCTAGCAGAAGGGTTATCAACCAGGTAAGACATTGCTGATTTTATTTTCAGCCTAAGAGACGGCTGCATATTGGCATTTGCAAATGTTTCAATACTGGATTGCATGTACTTTGACAAAACCAATATTTATTCTTCAACAATAATGTCTGGTGCTAAACAGAGTTAAAGGTTTTTCCATTAATATTGTCATGATTTGGTAAGATTTTGATGGCCTGGTGACAAAAACCATTCTGGTTTTGGAAGCTCAAGTGCAGCTGTGCTATTGCTGA
The DNA here is from genome assembly GCA_013400195.1 of Aramus guarauna. NCBI lineage: Eukaryota > Metazoa > Chordata > Aves > Gruiformes > Aramidae > Aramus > Aramus guarauna. Next base: position 5,236,158 of record VXBL01008568.1, read on the forward strand.
AAAAGAAATAATAAAATCTTACATAATTTACAGTAAAATGTATTGTTGGATTCCTTAGAGATTGCTGTTAATTAATTCTAAACATACACAGTTGGTAGATTTGTTAGTGCAATGGATGGAAGTTGTTGGAAAATGTCTTTTTACTGGACCTTATTTTCTGTGTAAGATCAATTTAAAAGCAAGAAGAAAGTTTCTGGAGCTATATGACTTTCAGCAGTTCTAAGCAGAACTATTATGATAATGCTTTGGTTTAGCCATTCACAAATATATTATATTAGTCTCATCTCTGATTATGTAGTTGAAGTTTAATTTAATTTTTCTGTTTTCAGTGAGTGCAGCTAAAAAAGAACAAAATCAATTCAAGGATGACTTAGTTCTGGGAATACAGGAGGTGGCTCTGTTTAGTTTTAAGGAAGTGAATTAGCATCCAAGACACTAATCTTCATGATATGTGTAAATTCAAAATATATAGCTTACAAATAAAAGATGTTCAGTTCTACCCTTTTCTCTTCGATGTAGTTGTTGATCTCCCTTGCAGCCACTGTGCTTTGCTTTGTAGTCCTATATAGCTGGCAATCCCTCTGGGATTTGTCTGCTGTTAACCATTATACCTCTGAGCAGGAGACAAGCTCCAGCTCAGCCCAGCCACTGTATCACTTCCTTCAAGTTCCCAGCTTGGTTTCCAGTCCTTTGTAATGCAAGAGAGTGGCCAAGCTTTACTACAGTAAATAACCTGGGGATAACATAACACTTTCAATCTTAATCTTTGCTTGTATTTTGTGTGTGTGCTGTCATTGTTTCTATGGAATACTGACTGCAACATCTTTAACATAGGAATGAGTGCACTGTAAGACTTGCCAGGATGAGCCGTGCTTTGCCAACTTGACTGATGGTCTGGTTTAGTGGCAACAGGGAAATGGAATAGGAATTTGAGTAGGAAACTTGTGAAATAAGCAGCCTGACAGCACTGGGAAACTTGGGATTCTTAGTGGATACTGTATGTACCAGGGCAGGAAGTTTCTCCTGGCCTGCCAGACCAGTCTGGAAACTAGCTAAAGTAATTGTCACAAAGCAATTAGGGGATTGCAGAGATGCAGCATGAAGGTGCATAGATCCCTGAAGGCAAGCCTGGAAGATGTCATCTGATACAGCAGAGCTGAGATTGGGAGTGTGGACAGCAGTGGTTAAGTGAAGAGGTGAAACAGCTGATTTTTTTTTTATTTATTTATTTTTGTAACTGTGCTCTGGGCAAGCTAGTTCAGTCTTCAAGTGATGATTGCTCATTCCAAATGATTGCATTCTCACTTCATACTAAATGTTATCCATAATTTATTTGTACATACACCTTGAAGATGAACACAACGTTAATGTTCTGGGAAAAGTAGTAAATTACACAACTGTGAGTGAGCACAGACTTAAGTACAAGTTAAATCAATTATAGGACAGTGTTCATGCTAGCCAGAGTCTATAGTAGAAGTTCTGGAGTGGATATATGGCACAAACCCAACCAAACAACAAAACCCAGGAGCAGCAAAAACATTGCAAAGAATGAAAAATCTTCTTTTTGGAATATTGCTGGGAAATCAACATGAAAATTAAAAATAAATAAATAAAAACAGATGGCAAAGGAGCTATTCTATCTAAAATTCATGCTACTTTTGTCATACCATAAACCATTGTCTTACTGGTTTTTATCTGTCTGAAAAAGTCTTAAATGAAGTCATTTTGAAATTGCCTAATTCTAACTTGCCTGAAATTCTAAATTGTAACATCTCTTCAAGTCTTACAGAGCAGCTGCTATTACTATTTCATTGTGTTATAAAATTGCCTTATATTTTTCCATCTGGTAGTCTGGTTTTATAGTTGTATATAATTTTGGCTAAATCATATGAATGTAAAGAAAATGGTAGAACAATACTAAAACAGCCCAGCATGTTTTTGGTCAGAAATCAAAAGCTGTCAGTAAGATGTAGAAACAGAATGCCTAAGCTTCTGTTCAGTCAGCTATAAAAGACAAGAAGACAGAACCAATGAACTACACGAACGTATAAATGGAAAATTAAAAACTCAGACCTACCACGAGTAGATGAATCTGTTACTGTAAATTAATTACTAGTAAGATGCACTCATTGGCAAGCTACAAGCCTGTGTGGATTAGGAGCTATTTCACATTTCAGATGTACTCTACGCATCTGATGAATACTCTGCAGGCATAGTAGCCTATTCTAATGTTTAAATTTTTGCACTTTCACAACTAGAAACAGTACAGTTTAGGACAGCACATGCATTGGCAGTGACATCTAATTCTGGAGAAGAAGCAGAACTACATTAGCCGCTCACTTCAAATTCTGCTTATTTTTTTAATTTCAGAGAGCTGCTGTTTCGTGTTTGCATAATATGATAAAGATGTTGGTGCTACCCTTTACATATGCCACAGTTCTCAAGGTTTAGTGTGGTTTTCTGAGGAACTGTGACTTCAAACCACTATGGTTCTTCATGGCATCACTGAGCATCTTCCATACTTTTCTGGTAATCATGTTGCTCTTTAGCTCATGACACTAAATAGGTGTGATGACTCAATAATTCTGTGAAAACAGTATATTGGGAGGCCTTCTCAATTACGTGCCAGTGCTACAACATAAATATTATTGATTTTTAACATTAGATTGAATCAGTTGATTGGTTAGCTTTGCTTTAATGACATGAAAGATAACATATTTATCACTTTTCCTTCAAAAAGATTTTTACGCTTGTTTCTGAACAAAAAAAAAAAGTGAGAACTGTTTGGTCTGTAGAAATTCTTGGTCACCATTTTTGTGCACCGTTTTTTCTGATTATTGTCACTAATATATGATGAGTCTAGAAACTTCTGGCTTGACCTGAAAAGGGAGTTCAGAATTAAATCTAATCTATGTAGTATGGTTGCTTCATACACCACATAAATGTTGGATGTTCTGGATAAGATTCATTAATCAAATGTAAACCATTGTTAGTGAATATAGGGTTAGAGATTGTGAGGATAGTTGTGTAAAGAGGTCCTTTTACCTTACATCGATTGTGAGGGTAAGTAAAAGGAGAATTTAAAACATCCAGTATTCTGTGAAAAAAGGGATGTAAAAATAACTACATCTTTGGCCTTCAGAAGTCTTTGAATTATTAGGAATTATTCATGTTTCTATTTTGTCTGCTTTTCAATGATGTACATGTGGTTATACATTTACACTCAGGCTCTGTGTTGGTAAAGTTCTCTATTAATGAGGATAAATGTTACTTAAGTGCCTACATGAAATAAATATTGTCCTTAGTCCTTCCAGAAGCACATCTGCATGAAGATTACCCACCCACTAAAATATTTCTTCTAGATTAGAATCAAAGTGTAGCTTCATTGTACGTTATTTCTCTTGCTGTTTGTTTTTCCAGTGCATTTGCTTTATTTATTCTTGTGGTGCTAGTATTATTTGAAGTTACTAAGGCAACCTGTCACCATCTGCTATTATAAAGTATGCTGGGATTTAGTTGCTAGGTATTGAAGTTTGTCATCTTACTCATATGACCTTAATGTTTTTCAGCTGTGTCTTTTCCTGTGTATGTTGCATCCACAGCTAATATGCTCTTTAACAACAGGAGAAAAGATTCCGCATTCTTTCTGCCTGACCTTAGAAAGCCCGATTTGCCTTACAGAATACATCTATGATCCCTTTTGATGTACTTTGTATATACTCAAACCAGCATTTTTTTTACTTTAGCCACTATTTTTCAGTGTTTATACTAAAGCCAGCCAGCATTATAGTTCATTTAAATTTGATATTATGATTTTTTTTTAAGTGGGCAGGGAGTTTAAATGTTTCCTGAGAGATTTTCTCCTGTCTCATTTTCATTTGACTACTTATTTACTCGAGTTCCTGATCCCAATGGATGTTCATACTATCAATTTCCTTATTTCTTTACCCATCTTTTGAAAGACTGTCAGCCAATTGCTTAATTAAAAAATTAGACTTCTGTGCTGTTTCTATTCTAGGTTCTTTTACGTTTAAATGGAAATTAATGTTTTTAAGTTGGAAAACATACATTTTATTATATCTCTTCATACACTGTATTTTCCTGTTAATTTTTCTGTTAGTATTCTCTCATCAGTCAATACATTTTTTTTTTTTATACATTTGACCTAGTTCTAATCAATCTTTTCTGCTGTAATTCATGGGATAAATCACAACAAGCCTAAGCACAGCTGAAAGGACTTGTTAGGATTCTATCTGAAGAACTTCACCTTCTCTGCCACAACTTTTTTTTATAGTATTCAATCCCTACATGCAGTGCTTCACTTAATGAAATAAATTTTTGAGTCATAAGCGTTAGACTGTTTTGTTTGTATGCAGTGCTTGATTCTGAATTTCTTCTGTCCTAGTGAGCATGCAGTCTGCTTTCAAAGTGTAATAGATCGTTCTGGTGGAGAACTTACTGTATTTTCAAGCAGTTAATGCCCTTTGCACGTTCTAGTAAGAGGTACTTAAACAACATAGGAGAATTTAAGTGAATACATAGAGATAATTGCAGATTTGATCACAGCTCTTTATAGTTCTATATTATACTTAAATTCTGCCAGTGAGAATGGTGATGCTGAGAGTGCATGAGTACTTCAAAGATCCAAGGCTGCATCTAAGAAGTGAGTCTTTATTGCTGGTGTTTGGGGATTAGGAGGGAGGGGCAAGCTTTTAACCTATAAAGAAGCCAGCAGTTAATTTCTAATAGTTGAGATTGCTAGCAAGAAAATTATTAAAGATCAAACAGTGTGGTTTTTCCTGCTTTACAGTTACATGGAAATGATGTAGGAAGTTTTTGAAGCAAACCAGTTTAACTGGCACCTTCTTTTTTTATATATCATTCAGTTCCACTGATGTGAATTTGACAGGTCTGGTGTGAGGTACTGGCCAGCAATATGTGATCTTTGTTTATGGCTCTTTCCAGTAATCAAGGCATATCATCTATTAATTTTTAAATCACCATACACAGTTACTAAGAATAGGCATTCGTATTGTACCATAATCACATATATAGCTAGACACATTTTAGAAGTTGGTTTCAACAAAAGAATTAACCTTCTTAAAGTCTCTATGCCTTTAAGCAACATAATACATCTATTCAATGCTTGTGAAGAAATGCTGCTTATTTCAAGATTGTTTAACACAAGTATAGAAAGGCATTCTGTGGCAAATATTTAACTACTAAAAATACAATCTGTTTTTCAGGCACAATTCTCTAACTTCTGTCTCTCTTTTTTTTTTTTTTCTCCTTCCAAAATCAAGACAACAGAAAAAAACCACACCACACCC
>VXBL01008568.1:5241497-5264707 GCA_013400195.1 Aramus guarauna
AACAAAAAAACCCCCCCCCCCCCCCCCGCCCCATTTCATTACTGAATCCTTTACAATTCATTATTACTTTCAGCTATACATTTAACATCATAGAAAAGATTAGTCTGATCCATAACTGTAAAAGTGAACTACTACAGCAGGAAAACCAGTGTTTCTTTAGAAGAGCATCAGTACCCGAGAACACACAATTCCTTACCTGAAAGCTTTTGGTTTACCTGCAGAAAATGTGTCTTCTTAGTCTTAAAAAGTAGGCAAGCCTCTCAATAGCACTAATGCTACTCCAAAAGAAAGTATAATAGGTCCTTTAAATTGTAATTTTCACTGTTTATATGCAAGAAGTGTGCTGGGTCTGCTCACGAAGGAATAAATAAATAATTAAAAAAGGCAGTACAAACTGAACAGCGGCTAACGTATGAAAGTAAAAGACCTCTAGTGGCCATAACCTGAAGTTAAAGAAGGCTTCCCAGCTCTAAGTGGTAGACAAAATGGTTGGGTATGACAAACTGCAGCTGATACTTTGGTAATGTGTGCCTTTGTTGCCTTTCTGATGTAACAGAGGTATCAAGTGAATCAGAATCAAACAGAGAATTGGATCAGTACCAGGCAGAAATTAAATTCTGGTCAGAGAGGCTGGGGAGTCCCTTTTGTCAATTCTAAACCAGAATAATGCAAAGATCAAAGTAAATCTAGAAAATTATTTTGCATGCTCACCTACTTCATAGTCTCTTGTTTTAATAAAATCAAAGCATTTAAAGCAAGTTCACTTTTAAAACAATAATTAACAGCAAATTATAAGGCGTCAATAAGGAGGCTTCTTTACTGTCTTAAAGGAAAACTGCAAATCATAAGCTTACTATTATTGCTTGAGAGATAAATGTCTTTGTGACTTTGAGTAAATTACAGTGAAAACCTAGGATTATAAATAATTTTATATCTGTTAGCATTTCTGCTTTAGGAATTGAGAAAATAAAATGTTTCCTTTTGAGGAAGTTTGAAAAGTTTTGAGAGATGAAAGTAATAGTATTCTATAGATGTTTTACAGAGTTCTGTAATAGCTACTTAAATGCTTGCAGAATATAGAAAATATCCTTTATTGCAGTATTTCTTCCTCTGAATAGCCTGTGTTTCTAGACTGATTAGAAAATTCTAATGCTAATATATTTTCTTCCTATGAATTCTTCCTAATGGAAGAATCCTGGGCAGCATCACATGCCTTTTAGGAGTCTTAAGGTAATACTGAGTTGCACTTTATAAATAAAGTTTTCTTGTCATAATGTGTTTTTCCATGCAGCATTTCATAAATGGTGCAGCTTTCTCACCAGATCCTACCCTTGTCAGGATAGATTTTGAAATATCCTTGGAGTTCTTAGTATGTTTCTTTTATCTGAGCTTGCAAAAGCTTGAGTACTATTTAATTTTCACATTCTTAAAAGGATTTATTAGGCATTTAGAGTAGTTAAATGTTAGAAATAACACAATCCCGTATCTTAAGTAATCCGCACGTGTTGATTTCTGTCTGGTTTTCTTTCAGAGTCATTTTGTGGCATGCATGACAGCGATCTTAAACCAGATGAACAACCAGCATTATTCAGTTTATATTGAAACTTTTCAGACAAGTTCAGAACTAGTGGTGAGTACAAAATAATCATGGAGAAGATAAATAATTCTAAGTATTCTATTTCCTGCGATAAAATCAATAGTATTATTTTGGAGCATCTCGTCTGATTCTTCCTTGAATGAAGTCTGCTTTTGTATGTTTTCTGCCTCTATGTCATTGTGTTGCTTCCTTCTTCTAATGGTGACCTTGGACAATACTGTAATTAGAAATTGGGAAAGATATGTATGTCACTGTTCTTGACCCTAGCACAAAAGCGGTAATATAATAAACATGAATAAGTATTGGGATCTTTGTGTTATACTGTTCTGAGGAGAAAAAAAAACAACGAAACTGCAGCAAAACCAGTCCTCTGCTAACTGAACCTACCCTCCCTGCTTTGCCCGTGGTCCTCCATTTCCACTTTTCTTTTTCACGATTGAGTCTACTCCAGGTCCAGATAATATTGTAGGCTAAATGCAGTAAATGTCTTGTTATTGCAACCTATCAGTTTATGCCAGTCATTTCTGGCATAATTTAACAATACTTCTATTTTAGTTTGTACCTGTGGTCACAATGTTCTAGAAGGTTTCAGTAGCCCTATGTCTGTCTTTTTATATACTTGATATAAGTCTGGATATTGCCCAAGGTTTCGATTACACCATCTACAGCCTGTCCATGGAGGTAATATTTTTCACTTGCCAAGATTTGTCCTTTTTTTTTTTCTTAAAGTCAGAATGGTGCCATAAAATGAAATGCTAACAGATCAAATCTTGGGTCGCTTTTGCAATTCTTTATGTACTTTAGCTTATTCAAAAATGTAATAGTTTTTTAACATAATTTCAGCTTCCAAGTAGATTGTGTACTTGGTCCTAGAAGTTTTAGTAATCCTTAAACTACTTCAGCAGTTCTGCAGAGGAAAAAAAAAATATTAAAAAACCCAAAACATCAATATATTCAATGGGTTTTGCTCTTTGTGAAGGCATTGGTTTGTTGTCATCTCATTTTTTTTCCAAACCATAAGTATATATCACTTGGTTTTCTGTAAGTAATATGAGAAGAAAGACTACTTCATGGAGAGTTGCTTGTGAGGTTTTAGTGATAAATGATGATGGTTTGGCTTACTAGTTTTGCAGGCTTCTAGGTGAATTGCTTAGAAGTTCAAGAGAAAAACCACATATATGTGCTATACCTGAAATAGACCTGAAATGATTATGTTAAGTTCATTATACAGTGATCTCTAAATACTTCTAGGAAAAGAAATAGCATTTCTTCTATTTGAAAACTTTGTCAGTGCCTTCAGTTTTTAATTTAGAATACAAAATTTGGACTAATTGGACCAAATAAAAAATCCTATATTTAATTCTTTATTCATAGTGAGACTGTTTTGCTAATTAATAAAAAATTCAAGAGCTTTACTCCAAAATACTATAACTTTTTCTTTCCATTCACTTATGGCTTGTCTTTTCTTGAGAGCCCAATACAATGACTTTTAGCTTTCATTTGGAATCTGAGACTGCTGTTTTACAGGACTTCAGTTCCAGTCTTGGGCTTATTGATACCACCAGGAATTTTTCCATTGACTTCACTGGAAGCGAAGTGGACCCCTCCATCTTAGGGAACTAAGACAGCAGGAACTTTGTGTTACGCAGTCACAGACTTTACTGTATTTTATTCTTCCAGGACTTCTTGATGGAAACATTCATAATGTTCAAAGATCTCATTGGAAAGAATGTTTACCCTTCAGATTGGATGGCAATGAGCATGGTGCAGAACAGGTAAAATGGGGCTAAAGGATCAGTGGTCATGTTGCACGTGCTTGTGAAAAGTGAACTTGTTTCATATCTTACAAAAAGTTTTACTCTACAGTCTAAGATGATTGTATCATTCCAGTTTGGTGAATGCCAAGAAGGTCATAATCTGAAATAATTTACTGACAATACATTAAATAGCTGGCTGCCTGTGCTTTAAGTCCACTTACAATGGAAAAGGAAAAAAAATGTACTTAAGAGTAAAGTGAAAGCACATAGTTGGGCTCCATGTTGACAGTCAACAGAAGCCAAACCGTAAAAGGCCTGTTGAATCATAAATGTACGATTTCTGCACAGGGTTCAAATGTCCTCACTAATATGTCAGCAAGTTCATTGTAATGCAAGAGTTATCAAACACAATTTCCAAACTGATATGGTTGCTTGGATTGCCAAAAAGTCTGGTGATAAATACCAAATCTCAACGCACTGTTTGTAGGAGGAGGTTGGATCCGCCATGCTTACTGTAGCTCATATCATTGAGGAAATCTATTGCTACACTATAGATCATTTGTGGTTTCTTTATGATTGATTACTTCAAACTCAGGCATATTGCTGCTGTACAGCAAGATGGCATCTAGGCAAAAGTTTGTGTAATCAAATTTATCATGCTTCCTACTTCCTCTATGAGAACTTGCTATGAGTAAGGAATCTTTGAGTACTCTTACAAAATTGAGTGAAGGAAATATTTTGTGGACATAAACTGTGCAGATTGTACACCTTTACCCACAGCTATAATCTGTCTGATTTGGTGTCACCGTAAATGATGGTGGGATAAACAAACTATTGTTTACTGATCTCTATTAAGCCACAGGACCACTGTTGTCTTGGTGTTAGGATTGCAAGTAGTGTAAGTGAAAGTTCACATCATTTCCAAATCACGTGATACTGAATTGGAAAGAAAAGTGATCTTCGTGCACTTCCGTCATTGATAATGGGTTTAGACAGCTGCCTTGGCCAAGCATATCACAGATGGATTCTTTCAGAGTATCTTTGAAATATTGATTGTTTGAAGAGGAAGGAAATGTTCTTCCCTTGAGGTGTGGGATTTGCTGTTTATTATGTGCATCAGTTAGAAATGAATGGTTTTGGCAACAAGGAAAGTCCTGTATATAGGGTTCAGGATGGGCTATGTGAGGATTTATTTCTTAGTAATTGTTCCTAGCCATTCTGAGGTACTGATTTTTTTCTTTTTGTGTCTAGTTTGTAACAGGGGAAAGCAAGGGAGAGTTGGACTGAGAAAGCAAAGTAAAACACATGGCTGCTCTAAACAAAGTTGTTAGTTGATTCAATTTGTTTATTTGTGGAACATGGAGGTGGGGAAGAGTTTCCTAAAAAATTGAACCCATAGAGGTTTTACAAGCATCTGCATATGTAGAAGAAATTGAACAAGAAAGTAGCTCTGAGGATGTGACCACTTTACCTTGTGGATTTGGGTTTCTTTATTTGCTGGATTTCCTGTTCATACTTAGTGGAAATCATGGCTAAAAACCTCAGTGAAAGGGATCTGGAATTGGGGAAAAAATTCACTTAATTTACATTATATTGATTTGTGTGTTACTTTCAGAGCTGAACTTATTCTTGCTTCTTGTTCTCAAAGAAACTCTTTGAGTTTATATGCTGGATTGGATCATGAAGTGAATATAGCTGGGGTTTGGTTTGGGGTGAGGGTTTTTGGGTTTTTTTTTGAGCAAGACTGCTTTTGGCGAGGTAGAATTTGATCACATGTACTATCATTATTTTAGTTGTGTAGAAATGGCAGTAACATTTTTTCTAAAAGCCACAGAGAGACTAGTCTAATAATTAAGTCTCAAAGATGCATAGGTTCCAATCAACTTAAAGTCCACAGATATTGTTTATTTGAAATGTCACAGTTATATAATTTTACTCTTCCCATTTTATTATAATAAAAAGGATAGAACAGAGGATACTTAATAAAGTTGATAATCTCTTAGGCCTTTGGTCTTGAGGAAAAGATTTGCTAAGAAAACTTACAACATTATGATATGAAATTTTGCTGTTGGATACATTTTCATCTTGGATTTGAAAGGAATGATGTTACATGAAAAGGTTTGCTTTTGTGTGTTCCATGATTCAAAGCAAAGGTTATGGTTCTAGTGGGTAGTGAAGATGGCAGTGAGGGCTCATGTACGCTAATGTTCGTGCAGAGAGATGGCTGACCCCTCTTTTGAGGTGGGCAGATCCATGTATGCTGGTGGATGTCTTCATTCTGGTGAGATTTTGTGAATGATAGTAGCTTCATCCCACTTGTTTCTCTGTCTAAGCCAGTGTTTGGCCTATATATTTCAGTGCACATTCTTATGTTGCTGCTGTTGCAATTTGCAATTATTGTTACTGTAGCAAGTATTACTCTTTAAAAGTATAAACTTAGTAGTAAAGTAACCTAACAGTCTTCTGTTGTATGCAAGCATATCAAACCCTTCATATGTGAAAGTGTTTCTTTGACCTAGAAAACGCTGTTAACATCTGGATTATTCACAAGTATAGGACTTTTTTTTTACTTTGTGGGAGCGGAGGAAGTGCCAGTTCTTGTTCACAGAATATGGCTTTGGGGCTTGGGGGTTCACCTGGTGGTATCTATATTGCCACAGTCACTGACAATAGAAATTCATTTGTGGTACTCTACCCTTGTTGGTAATGCCTCCTAATGACTCTCAACTTTGTGGGACAATTTGGTCCAGGCAGGCTTTATTGCTCTGAACCTTATCCTGCACTGGACAAGTCAAATGAAAATATTTAAAGAAAAAAGTCAGCATTAACAAAAAATATGTTTAGAAGCTATTTAACAGTGCTTCTGTAAACACATTGCTTTGTTTAATTGATTGGCACTGTTTCTATTCTTTGATTATGTTGCTGTTTCCAGGATTATATCTTTTAATAAGCTAATAGCCAATAGTATAAGTACCCTAAGAGGAATAAAGTGCACATACAAGCAGTAGCAACTAGGAAGAAGTGTGCAGTAAGCAACCTTCATTAGAGCAAAAGATGAGTTATCTATCTTACTTTCATGTCTTAATTTTATATTATATCAACAACTTGGAGGGAGCAATTTTGGTATCAGTCTTTAAAGAAATTTGGTTTTGTAGGGTTTGTTGGTGTTTTTTTTTTTTTGAGGTGAGTGTTCTATGAAATAAATTGAAGAATAACTTAGAATTCTAGATTTGTCTTATTAGCATGCTTTACTCCAAACCAGAGAAATAGCAAAGAAAAAGTCACAAGGGGTGAGGCTGGAGGCTCTTATAATAGCAATGAGAAAATAAAATAAAAATAATTAACACCACCACCCCCCACCTCCCCAAAAAAAAGTGTTAGCACAGCTAAGGTTTTAGATTGCTAATTCACCTGAGTAGGAGGCGACATGCAGGCCTTTTTACGCTCTGAAAGACATATTTTCCCGTAAGAGTCTCCCCTTTCTGAATTTGCAAAAATATTAGTTACAGGCTGTAAGGCATGTCTCTTGTGTAACCTAGCCAATGGCAGAATGTAGTTGGCACTCCTTCCCTACAGGTATTCAGCAAAGCCTGACAGTCTCCCCCCAATGAGCTCTTGTGTTCTGTACCTAGCAGGGAAAGTGGGCACCTGAGGAATTTTGCTGTAGGATATACTGCAGTGTAGAAATGTCAAATCAGAGTACATTTACTTGGAGGCAGAGGAAAGGAAAGTGCTTAACTAGTACTGCAAGTTTGGTCCTGTTTGTGGGTAAAAGGTGTTCCTAATGAGCAGGACACACTAATTACTCTTATACATAAAGACAGACATGTCGTACATGCATGATATCAGGGATATTTGGACTAAATGTTAGATGTCTGGCATCGATAAAGAGAAAACAATGAGAGAATGACTTCTTATAAGGTCCTGGGAAACTTAAATTTATTTTTTTTTTTCAGACAGAGATAGAGAGAGCATGTTCCATCTGGGAAGGGAGGTGCCTCTGTCCAAAGAAAGGGAGAATGGACACATTAATGTCCAGGAGAAACTGTGGTAGGAGAGTTGAAAGAATGGGAGTAGAAGCCTACTTGACTAAACTGACTTAGTCAAGCTTGCCTGTATCAGGATGGAATGATTTAACTCAAATTACTTTAAATTGCTATTATAAATAACTTGCTGTTTGCTTTCAAAGCATGTTCTGATTCCCAAAGCCCATTTGAAGGAGGCAGAGGCTGTGTGTACTAGTCTCACTGCACTGGGAGTATTTTATTAGCAACTGAGAATCAAAAAGTGGAATGAACTACTTTGTTGTTGTTCTGGGTTTTTTTCTCCTTCTTCCATTAATAGCAAGATGGGAAGAGCAGTTTTTGTGGTGTGCTAGATGGGGCAGGACACTTTGGGAAAGAGTAAAATCCTCATTGAGGTCATGAGGATATAATATCTGAGTTATTTTTGTGATCCTCCATGGTAAGATTAACGAAATTATCTTTTGCTCTAATGAAGGTTGCTTACTGCACACTTCTTCCTAGTTGCTACTGCTTGTATGTGCACTTTATTCCTCTTAGGGTACTTATACTATTGGCTATTAGCTTATTAAAAGCAGTAATTCCTAGGTACATGGCATTTGTGGGGAAATGCTTTGCTGGTTTAGGTAATACCATGTAGTCTGCTTATCTCTCAGCTGTTCATTATTTTAATTTAGAGGCATGTAATTCATCCCAGGAAATTCCTGTACCTTATTGTCAACACGAAGGGCATAGGGAGTCAGGTTCGCTGAATAAAAGAAATGGTTAGGGGTGTTAGCAACTAAAGGGAAATATTCACTTCCCTTCCTTCTGTTTCTCTGGGCTTTGAAATGGTAATTGCTCAGAGTTTGAAAGTACTTGATCTTATCATAATTAGTACCTGGAATCCCAGTCTAAAGTGGCTTAGTAAGCACTTTGTGTGTCCATTTGAGAGGCTTTTTGAACCTTGTTGACATGATATTGAGGTATTATTATTTAAGCTGAAGGAGGGTAGATTTAGATTAGATATTAGCAAGAAATTCTTCCCTGTGAGGGTGGTGAGGCAGTGTTCCAGGCAGTGTTCCAGGCCAGGTTGGATGGGGCTTTGGGCAGCCTGGGCTAGTGGAGGGTGTCCTTGCCCATGGCAGGCGGGTTGGAACGAGATGGGTTTTAAGGTCCCTTCCTTCCAACCCAAACGATTCTATGATTTAAAAATAAAAGGAAGCAGTTTTTCACCAGTACGTTTCAAGGTCAGATCCTATTTGCTGAAAAACTCATGTGAGATAACACTGTATAGTATTTCCTAACACAGTAGTTTCTAGAATATGTTTTTATTACCTGTATAGCTGAGTGTTTTCAGACATCTGTCAGAGTCAAGTGTTCCCCAGCCCTTTTTAAGTATAACTTGAAAAGTTTAGCGCTGCAGGTATTTGGCAAAACAGCTGGAAATGTTGCCAATTTTCTTTCATTATACATACTAAAAATAGCTGCTTATTTGCTGATGAACTGCTTTGTAACACCCTCAAGACCTGGTTCTCATGTAGCTCCCATGTTGTAGCAGCATTATTAATTCAGCCATAGCTCATTATGACTTCAAATCAGTGCCACCTGCATCCCCAAGCACCTCACCATTGCTGACTGTGAGGATCTATAGTTTCTGTTGGCATCATTAGGACCTGGCCAGCCAGGGAAATGATGCAGAATAAGTTCATATTCATCACCTAGCAAGAGACAGTAGGGATTTTTATTTTTTTTTTAAGAAGGGGACAATAGGGATTCCAGACCTGTTTTTTTTCACTGTTCATCTGTGAATGGCTCTGTTTAAACATGACTTCTGAAAAACACTTTTTCCACACTATACATAGGCATGTTTCTGAACAACTCTACCTTTGAATAGAAGAAGTCTTTTCAGAAGAACTAGCTGCTAACAGTCCTGTGAAACTTGATAAAATATTGCTTTGTGTGTTATGAGGAGATGGCATTTTTAAAGTTGTAGTCTCAATCTTTAAGTAACAAGCACACATAACAAATTCAGTGGCTGTTGGACTGCTTTTTCTTTTAAATTTTCTGAAGAGAGAACCTGAACAGATGGTAGTCACAATTTAAGCATATTATTCAAAAATGGTATTTGTAATAGTTTGGGAGAGAAGGGAAACTGAACACAGAAAGTAGGGAAATGTGTCTGTGTCAAGCAAGATGCTCAAGTATTTATAGGAGAGATGCTACAATGTATTGCTACTATGAACTCACTAGATTTCCTAGAATCATAGAATATCTCAAGTTGGAAGGGGAAAAAAAACCCAAATTAATTCAAATATTAGAACTGCTTCTCAGTCTTCCATCTACCTCTTGGTGGAAATGAAAGCTTGACATATTTTCATGCTTTAGAAATATTGGAAGCTGTGATATATGTATTCATTTCAGTGGGCATTGTGGCTCTTCACAGACACTAATGGATCTGACTGTACACAAGGTACACAAATTTAGTGGGTAAGAGTTCATGTCGTCCTTTACAGCTGGTACTGTAATAGGGTTGAATTGTTAACAATTATGAGATTTTAAAATCAAGATTATAATTTTAATTATGAAAATAGGAAAAAAAAAACCAAACCAACAACTCCTTAACTTTAATTCCTTGATTATTAATATGAGTTTTGCTTTCATAAGAAATGTAGAAGTAAACTCAGATTTATTCTATCCAGTTACGCTTCAACAGTTTGCTTAAAACATTGCCTGGCTCATTGTTGTATTGCAGAGAATAAGAAGGGGCATTTATTTATTCCTAAGAGAGAAAAAAAAAAGACAAGTAGTTGAGGTAATTTTAACGCTTGTTTTCTGAAGATGCGTTGGGAGATCAGATTCATTTATGTAACTGTAGTTGGATGACAGTGTTGCAGTTTACATTGTGCAAATAAGGCAGAATTTAGAAGGCTGAAGGATCTGTTGTATCCAAGGAACTCCTTTCTTTGATCTCATTTTCCTCTGGTAACTTTTGACTGGCCTAGGCATACTGGACAGAGATGCAGTTGTTTTTCTTAAAGGCTTGAATTTTCAGGGGATCCGAACACATTTGCACATGGGCTTATGGCATATTGCCGAACTTTGTCACTTTAATATATGAAAAGGTATCGTAAGCATCAAGTATAAATGTCTAATGAAAATATTCTATTATGCATGTGTGCACAAAAGGTTAAACAAAGTATTATAACAAGTTCAAACAGTTTTACAGTTCAGTCACTGCTTTAATCATGTATAGTAATAAGATGTGTCCTTGGACAGTTTGTTTTTGCCACAAGACTAAAAATGTCCTTGCTGAAATGCAATTTGCCTGTTAATATCGAGTTCCTTTCAGAGGCAAAAGACATCTTATTTACTTACTGTTTTTCTTGCTGGGGTATTTGGTACATAGTGTCTCAGTAATCTCAGATTTGTTATCTCCTTTCCATTAAATCTAGGTAACTGTTTCCTAGCTGTCTTTCCCAGTCCCTACAGAAGTAAGTACTTGTAATAGGGCAAATGGCACAAAGTTACTCCTGGGAAGATGGAGTAAGGCAGGTAAAGAGAAGTGGTTGTTTCACTGTGGGTTGTAAATTTACTTCCATGGAGAGTTATGCTTCCAGCTGTGGCCAATATCTCTGACCAAGTCATTTAATGATTTGCAGTCAGTTATAAGCCTAGCAGAGAACATCTGTCCCATCTGTAGGTGTCTGAGGCTGGTTGTGCCTGATGTAACTCTACTTCTCAATCACTTGCATTTTTCTAGCACCAAATACTACGAGATGGTTATTCTGCACTAACTGCATGTTGCTCGTTGTTACTCATTGTGGAATTTTCTGCTTACCAAGAATTTTAACAATTATGCGGTTACTGCAGCAGATCATGTGCTCAGCAAAACACCCTATTTGCATGTTGTGGTCGTTGTACACAATGGATGTCTGTTGTGTTCTGACGGCAGTCATTTAGTCTTTTATCTAAAATGCAGAGAGAAAGCATGCTGTGAGATACTCCTTTCCGATGCCCACTGGACAGAATCTCATCTTTCTTGGTATCCACTGCTAGGATGCTCCTGCCTCTAGGGCATGAGGTCTCCTGAAATAAAAGCAAAGTCTTCAGTGGAAGGAACAACTCAACACAGAAAAACAACTTATTGGTTTGATGTTTTCAGAAATTCAGCAAGAAACTGTTATTTTTCCACATGCAACTTTGACTTGAATATAGCAATCTCTAAGGTTCTTTGCTATGTGGCCTGTTATAAAATATTTTTTGTGTTTTCAGGTATCTTAATTTTAGTAAAACATTTGTGGATTAAGACAATGAGTAGTATTTTCTACTCTGTAGAACGTACATGCAAGTAAAAAAACAATGAATAGATTACCCACATAAACTGCTCTAAATATACCACTACAGAAAAGACTGAACGTACAAATTCAGCTTTCATAATTTTAATCAGGTGTTGTAAATGCTATTGAATAATCTTTCTGTGTTCCCCTTTCTAACAAGTTACTTTGGCCAGCACTTCAATATATTAAGAGATTTTTTGGAAATTATATGTATGCAATTTTCTCATTTTTAACATTATTTTCATAATCTTCAACAGCAACATCACAAAATAACCCTGCTGGTGTATTATGCATTTGCTGCATAATGATCTTTTTTTCAAGTCATAATCTGCTGATTTAGTGCAACTTCTTCTGTATTGATACAGTTTTGTCTGTGAAGTAGTAAGTTCAAGTGAGCAGCAATTAGACAAGAGGCAGATGTATAGTTGTCTGTACCTGTAATTACAGATTGTACTTTTAGTTTCAGAAAAAGGTAGTCTTCCCTAAAACCAAAGACATTATTCTATACAAAAGGTATTAACTTGGTAAATATTTTCAGCAAGAATATCTGAAAAATCAGAAGTAAAATGTTAAAATATAACACAGGTATAGAAAAGATTTCAAATACAGAAAGCTTATGTAACAGGGGGAAAGAAAAAGTGAAGCCCAAATAGTACATTTTATCTTTAAAGTTTTATGGTGAGATTATGAATAAAATACAGAGCTACTTAACAAAAAACAAAACAACAAAAAAAATCAACCCCAAAACAACCCAAACCCCAGACATAGTGTTACCCACAGTGTTATCCGTTAGTTTAATGTAATTCTCCAATTTTAATCCTTTGTGTAAAACAATAAAAGTATTTCTAGAAATATGCCCTAGAAGCATCTATGAAAATATGTTTACCAAAGTATCCGCACCATTCTTACGTATATAGAAATGAAGAGTAAATGATATGTACAGATACTAGAGTGAGGGTAAATTGGTGTTTGGTGTCATCAGATGAAAACCAAAAATCAGTGGAAGAATGGAGAAGTAATTTCACAATATCAATTCAAACTTCCTTCAAAAGTGAAGGCCATGAGAGTGCTTATTAATGTATGACATCTTGATATAACCATGTTAAGTCATTACATTCAGGTATGCTAACTGAGTTTCAGCTTTGTATTTTGCTCTCAGACTTGATCTAGCACCAAAGATACCATGTGATTATTATTTTTTTAATTCAGAATATTTTTACTCTGCAGTTAGCTGGAATGCTCAAAAAAGGAGAGCAGACTGAAGTGAGAAGATACAATATAAGGAAAATTACTGAAAATACCTTTCAAACTAAGTTACTTATATCAGAGTCCATTATGACAGCTTTTTGTACACTTAGTTTTCAAGCTATGAAGTTTTTTAAAGCCTGCTAAACATTACATTTTCAAAGGAATATGGCTAAATGTGTACCAAATATGCTGTTTTGAAAATGTATTTTGATTCCTAAATGGGAGATAAGCAGTCTTTAAAACATTGTTTAGGTAGATGCCAAAGGAAAAGCTACATACAAAGAGACTGTTGGCAAAGTCGAGAGATCTCAGATGGAAACTCCGGTTGTATGGCATCAAAGAAATTGCTCATTCTTGTCTTTCTCTAGGTGTTGCTTTTGTACTGCTGTCAAATTACCTCTGATACATTATAGCATGTATTGTTTTTGTATGCTTGGCATAGCTATTCAAGGTAAATTTTCAAATAATACTAATAAAGAAAATTAATTGTACACAGCAAACAATTTATAAATGAGACAAGAAGCTGGATAGCAGTTATTTTTAAGCAGTTATTTTCTGACCATGCTATTTGGATAGATGCTCTGGCCATACATTGGAAAATAATTTAGGAAAATTTAAAATTACTTTATCATTAAAATTCAGTATGAATAGTACAAAAAATTATTCTTCAGTACAGGGGAGAAATATGATGAAATTATACTACTTTCTTTGCACCACTGGCCATATTTTTCCAGTTACCATGGAAGTGGATTGCTTCCTAAGTGTTGCCATTATTGTGCTCTTAATAACTAGGTTTCACATAGCTACAAGGTTTTTCAATAGTGTTTCCATCTTGCATTGTCCTTCATTTCTAAATCAATGATCGTGTGCCACATTATTAGGAGATAATTTCTGCTGTTGCTTTGCAAAGATTTTTGTTATTATCTTTTCACCTGTTTTCTCAGGCTTTCTCCTGCTGCTCTTTTTTGGTCACTGAAATAGTAAATAGTATTTTTAATCTCTCCTGTCACACTGATTGCTTGTCTAGTCTCTTCTGTGTATTTTATATTGTCCAGGTTTAGTTTATAATTGTTGATCACTGTTTCAGTCATTGATAATGATCAGCATTTGGCATTGAGTTTGACCCACTTTGCTAGTCTCTATTTAACATGGCACCTTCTAGCTTTGCACACAAGAAGAAAGAGGAAGGATGACAGAAGCCTACAAAACAATCAGTTGACTTCAGCTGCTTTTCCTTTGTGCTTGCTTCATGTTAAAATACCTATGAGGTGTCTTCTGCAAAGCATTTTATGAGGATGCTACTATGAAGTCAATATAGGAATATTATGTCAGCTCTGCTATTCCCTACTCCAGGTTTCATATAATTGCCATACTGGCAAGACCATGACTATCAGAACTCAGAGAAGATCTTCAAAATACTGGTCAGTGCATCTCCTAGGCTTTGACAGACGTCCCCTCATATTCCTCATCTGCTCAAGTAGAGGATTCACTGGTGAAAGTGCTGATTGATCAGCTACGGGGATTACAAAAAAACACCTGCCAAACTGAAGTTAGTGTAATTCCTTCTGACTTTAATTTGTGAAACAAATTCTCTGAAGGAAGAGCACTTGGGGTTTGTCAGAAGAAGTTCTGAGTTTTAAAAGCTGTCCCTGTCTTCATTGGTTTATAGACATGATTCTAAGAAAACATATATTCCAGCATTTCAGTGGTTTCTTTCAGTAAGAGCTTTCGCAACAACAGAGGAAATAATATTCTTTTAAAGCTTATGTCTATTTTTCTGTGTCTGATTATCCAGTAGAAATTTGTACTTGATTAATCTTTTCTACCTGTTATTACATGAGTGTAATCACAGCTGTAGAAGGCATAGCAAATGTAAGTTTGAGTTGATGCTCATAAATACCTAAGCAAATTAATTCAGCTTTCACCTCAGTATCTGGATTACTCATCTCAAAGTTGAAGCAGTGAACTCCCAAATTTTAGAGTCTTGTGATCTTGAAAAGATATTGAAGAGCATCTCACTGCTGCTGGACCACTGCTTTGAAATAATTCATGTGTAAAGAGTCTGAGGAAAAGTCAATTCATGATTTTGGGAAGGTTTATAATTCTATACCTGATTTAAGCACCTTTCCTAAAATAATTTTGTGGACCCAGAAGTGAAACTAGGTACAGAAAAAGGCCAGCTTTTGCAGTGCCACCTAAGAACAGGCAATGCCAATTTAAGGGGGTTTTTTTGGGGAGGAGTTGGGCTTTTTTTTTACTGTAATCATCTCTTTGTTTTATGCTGGAGCATCAGCAAGGAGCTGATGAACTGATTCTAACTTGTTTGCTAAAAATAACTTGGAGTTCCAGAACTACATTTTAGGTTTATCACCTATTTGCACTTCAAAAGCAAGGACAACGTGCAGACCTATTTTACTGTTAGTCATCATCTTCTAAGGGATAACCTTGAAATCCTAATTTGATTAACAACTTGTTTATGAATACAAAGTTGTTTCTTTGATCCATCTGTTTTATGTTGTTTGAGGGAGAATCAGTTTGAAATCAAATTTTTATCTTAGGTTGACTTAAAAATTTTAAGTTTTGTCTGTCTTTATATATGTTACAGTACTGTTCTATCCCTATTTGGAACATACATCTAAGTATTTGAAACTAACTACAGTTGCACAGGATTCTATTCATTGGACCTTCTTTCCAGCCAAAATTTGAAAGAAATTTCTCTGACAATGCAATAAGGCCAAGCAGAAGCAGCAGGAAATTTGGAAAGGTAAAGGAGATGGCGGCAGCTGAACCATGGCTGCCCTAAGCCAAAACCTTGCCTTTTTACACCCAGAGTAAGCCAAGAGACTTTGGCCTTTGAAGATCATCCATAAATCTTCAGGCCAGAGATTGGTATGAACTGTAAATTAGAAGCATTGATCCCCATAAACTCAGGAAATACTGTGGATAAAGGAATTTGAACAATTTTAGATCACAGTTATTTAAACTGATGAGAAATTAATTCCATAATAAGTAACTGTACAAAAGTTATCATAATTAAACATCTGAAAGAACATATTTGTAGCCCTCTGTGATGATTAAAATTAAGGGAAAATGTGACAAGAGGAATATGTTAAACAGACAAATCATCTGATGATATTATCTGTATGAGAAAGAAAGATCCTGTCCTTTGGTCAGTCTAGATAAGTCTAAACTTGCAAAGCAAAACTGAGCAGCGATCCCCAAGTTCAGAGAAAAGGTAAGCTCCCATGATCTGTTACAGAACCAAGGGAAATCAAGTTATATTACACTGTGACAAGATAATACCTTTCAGTAATTTTTCTCAATAACTTCTGAAGTCAGACAGTACATGCTTTGTTGTTCTGAGCTGTTCTGGGGCATACTTTTGTACCATCTCTTTTCTAGCTGCATCTTCTCCGTTATGTCAGTTATAATTGATAACCAATGTTATGAATAATCACATAAGGAATGATGACTTCTCCAATCGAATGACTTAACTCTCTCCTCTTGGAGCAATGTTTAAGTTCTTTAAATAGGAATATGCTGTCAGTAATAATTAAAATTATATTTTCTTGTTTTCATCAAAATCGGAAAGTACTTTATGAAATATCTGTTTAGCATCATACTTGTGGGTAGTTAATTGATACCCTTTTTGGTGATAGGGGAGACTGAGGCATATAGAAATGGAATCATTTGAGGTAGGACAGCATAGCATTGGCAGGAGCCAGGAAGAGAATTCAAACCTACTGCCAGAGTGACTTCCAATGACAGAAATAGATACACCCTTTAGGCAAAATACAAATGCATGAAAATATTTGGAACTCGACAGCCTGGAAGTATTGCATGCTTCCTGCAAATGTGTCATTCCAGTATGTCAGATAAAAATATCTGTGAGAATGAAAGGGATATTCACAGAAGATAGCTTACATATAATTATATTGTGTAGAATCCTGTAAAAATTTTTAATATTATCAGTAATTTTTACTGAACATTAAGTACCTCAGTATTTCTCAGGTGTCCTTGGGGCTTTTTATGTATGGCTAACATTAAACCACAAAATCTTCACAAAAGTTTTAAAATACATGAAAGAGGTTTGTGCTAATAAATTTTGTGTGTGTCTAAGTTATGGTTATTTTTACTGTGTTTTGCTTGGTATTTCTGTGCTAAGAGACGAAGTACCTAAAAGCATGGGATTTTTTTAATGTAAGACAAAATGTCAGCACCATACCAGATTCTGCTCAAACAGGATATTTAGGTGACATGTTTCACCGTTGGTGCTGCAGTAGTGTGTAAATACACAGAACTTAGGAAATAAAAAATGTCGCAAAAATGGAAGACACCCCCTCCTACCCCAACAAAAGACTTTGAAGGGAAATGCAAATCTCTGAGCAGCTGGAGCTGAAGAACTTGATTATGTGAGTTGGCAAGAAATATACTTTGTAAATCAAAGGAGAATCTAAAGCAATATAGTTCTACAGAAAAGACATGATGCTACAAAGGCCTTGACCCAAAACTCCTACTCGGAAGAGTAATGGGGATGCTGACAGACAGAATAACATGTGGGTGTCCATGATTCTGCCTAGCTGTGTAATTTTTTTTGTGCTGTCTGAAGTAGACCATTCTTTTTAGAATCGCTTTTTTTTGCAAAATCTTCAACTGTTTGTGTCAAGCATCCAGCAGTTTTGTAGAGATAAATGTACCCGTGTGAGTGAAGTGTTAGGGAAGAATGTGTTTATTTTCTTGTGCGTAGTGTGGGGCAGCTTGCAGAGGAAATCACATTTTCCAGAATACAAGTTGATCTCATAAAATGCTGAAAAGAAGGTGCAATAGCCTGTTCAGACCAACCTAGGCTAAAATTGCAGTGCATACACAGGGCAATTCTGTGATTCTACAGAGGTGGTTTAGGAGAGTGGTGATAGCCTGCAAGAACAATATTGAGCAAAATTAGGTTTCTTGAACTTGAGATGATTTGACGACACTCAGCTTTTCGCAGATCAGACCCTTAATTCAGTTGGCAAGATTAGCTGAGCTAGTGTTAGGTTAGATCAGACTATGCCCTAGAACATTGGAAGTCAACTTATCTGAATGTGTGTGCAACACAGCACCCTCAGAGGTCCGTTACTTTCCAATGCCACACGTACTGTACTAGTTAAAACTGTGGTGTCCCTCTGCTCATGTTAAAGAACAGGGCTTGGCAAGATGTAACACCATGTATAAATTACTTTATTTCCTTGATCACATCAGCATTACAGAGGAATGTTATGTGGGTGGATAGAAAGAAAATATTCTTTAGGTTTTTGCAAAGAGTTTTTCCTCCTGGAAAACCATAATCAGAGGATTTCAATCTAGCTGGTCAAGTTGTTGCGATAATGAAGAGGCTGCTTCTTTGGACTGCTGCTTAGTGGTTAAATAGGATTCCCTACCATAAGCCTGCCAAAAGCTGAAATTTGCTTTACCTCCCTCATTAAGAAACTGAATTTCATCCTTGCAAATTTATTTATTTTTTTTTTTTTAGTAGTGAGGCTAAAATTCATTTCACTGACGATTCTGTTTCTGGTAGTGGCTCATAAACGGCTGTCTAGGGAACAGTATAACAACAGAGCTGGGAAGGGTAACATTTTGCTGTGTTCTCCTAGTCTCCAGTGACCAATGACATTTAGTAGCCCTCCCTTCATTTTTGTCTTTGATGTGCCTAATCACTTTTGAGCCAGTATAAAAATCAGGCATTCCCAGCCTCCTGGAGAAATGAGTTGCGTAGCAGAGCAAGACTAGCATAAAAACTATTTCTTCTTGCTTATTTTGAATGCACATTCTGATTTTTTTTCAGTGCTCTCCAATGCTTGTATGAGAAACAGTGAACAGTAAGTTTCTCATCTCCATGGTACTTTCGATTTTATTGGTTCTACCATATGCCTCCTCAGTCACGTAGTGTCTCCTGATTAAAGAAACCAGGTCTCAGGCATAACCCATTAAATGAATTTGATCATTTCTCTGTCACCGTTATTTGCTTGTTTTCTTCTCTCTTTTTTTACTTTTTGTATTTGTTTATCTTTTTGAGATGGGAGACCAGAACAGTAACATATGGATATCCTGTAGTCTCTCAATCTTTTGCTAAGAATTCTAATTATTGAATCATTGCTTTTTCTGATGCTACTAAACACTACGATGGGGGTGGGGGTGGTGGTGGTTTATGGACCTGTTAGAACTGTTTGATCTTTTTCTGGGTTGGTAACAGCTAGTTGACAGTCAGTCATTGGATTTGAACAGGTAGGATTGTTTTTTCCTTGTGTTCACCTCTTTCAGGTTGCGGTATGTTTGCACTCACAGTGTTTCCCATAAAAATATTTCAACTCAACTTTTAAAAATGTTACCTATGAAGCAGAGGAAAATGGATAATTTGTTTTCAAAATTGTAAATTGAAAGAAAGTGAATTATTTAAATAAACTTTATAAATATTTAGAGATGCAATTGATTTTTGTTTTACAAATGCTGGAAAGTTAGACAAAGAAATGAGCTTTAGAAATGTGACTTAATCTTGCTGCGTTAATAACAAGCATAAATAGTTGCTGCTTTTGAAGCTAGATAATGTTCACACTCTTCCTCTTGGAAGAAATAACTGTACATTAACTCAGCTTTGAATGTGTTTTTATAATCAGCCTGAGGAGGAAGATGGGCAGAGGTGTCATCCTCCCCTCACCACCTGTGAGAAAACTGAAAAGTTGCAGATAATATCTTTTAATTGGAAAATGCGGTGGTAGCTCCTAACTAATAATAGAAGTACAAGGAACTCTTTTAGCTGTCAAACCCATGAGGAGGCGGCAATAACACTCTTGTAAATTATTCAGTTTTGTCACACAGAAGATAAAATTGTGCTTGAAAGAATTGCTGTCTATGTTTTCTCAAGAAGGCAATGGAGCATGCAGCAGAGGAAAAGAATTTATATTGTCTGAATTTTTCAATGGAAGTTAAGAAACTTTTTGACACTCGTGCTTAATTTTTTTAAATTGTATAACAGACTATAAATAACACGCCATTGCATAGAATGTCATCTGCTGTCTTCATGTATGGGTGAACTTTGCTTCTTCTAGTGCGTTCAGTGTTTAAATGTGTTTCCATCAATATCACACAGGGTTGGAATAGATTCCCAGAGATTACATTCATTTATCTGTATCATTGCTTTTCTTTTTTAGGGTGTTCTTGAGAGCCATCAACAAATTTGCAGAGACAATGAACCAGAAATTTCTGGAGAATATGAATTTTGAAGTCCAAGTAAGTGTTCAGGCTTTTTAGCTGAATTGGGTGGTACGTGCAGGTATGATCATTCTGGTCTGTCAGAGCTCCTTCTGGTACTTAGTATCAAAATGACTGTTGATTTGAGTTTGGCAGGATTAGGCCACCTTTGATATGACATGAAAATTGCACTTAGATTATTTATGATAAGACACACAAACAGAGTATGTTGTACATGGATTCTCTCAGAACTGGCAAGCAGGAAAAGCAGGAAACTTTTTTTTTTATTTCTTAGCCAGCCAAGTGTGTTCAGAAAGGCAATCTTTGATGTAATGCACGTAGCCTTTACAATGTCAATGCTATGTATGTAGGGCAGAAAGAGCTTAACTTTGATTCCTAAAGTATTTAGCACTTAAAATTTATTTTTAGCTTGTAGTCTTCCCTCATATGTCTATCTTTGTTTATTTTCCTTCATTTTTAGTAGTTCTTTCTGAAAAAAATTAAAATTACGGGTTTTTTTTTAGTCTGCTCAATATCATTCTGTGTAACTTAACTGGTCATGCATTTTACCATATGTTTGGCTTGCTTCAGAAGGAAATGAAAATGTCTGCAGTTTTCACATTCATTAAATTGTTATTAAAATGTAAATACAGTGTTAGAATCAGGATTTGTCACTAAATGCTACCTGATTATGCTATGTGCTATAGATAGAAAACACTAACAAAGTATAGTTTGAAAAATTATTCTATTTCACTCTTTATATTAACTGCAGTTAAGAGTAAACATTTTAAGTTCAAAAATGCTTCACAACTACAAAACTCTCATCTGTTCATTAGATAATAACTTACTGACTCTAACCATGAAGTTCAGAGAAAGTTCAGGGCTCTGCCTTATTGATTTCTTGGGGTTTATACTTTATGGTTAATCTTGCAACATGCTTTTTGGTTTAAGTGATTCTACTCTACTGCATATGAATGTTGAGGGTTACTATGCTAAAAACTGTTTGGGTATTGGTGCCTTGGTCCTTAACAGAAAATACCTCCGTCACAAGCAGCTACAGAGCCATCATGTAAGTGGTTAACACAGGAAGAGTTGAAAGACAATAGTAAGAAGAAAGGTAATAACTGAGTTCATACTCAGTTACACTGGCTTCCAGTGAAGTGTGAAATGTAGAGCTTTTTTCTCATTTATCTCATTAAAAATTTTGTACCTTTGAAAGGTGTGACTTTACAAATGTATATATGTATAATGTTAATTAAGACTTGAATCACAGGGAAAGATGTTTGTTCTGACAAAATTTCTTTTTTAGTAAATATTCCATCTGGAAACTCTCAAATCCTTGACGTATTTGTGACATAATGTCTTTCAGGCTATTTTAATTTATCAACAACCAATTTGTAACCTATCATTCCTATAACACTTGATCATTTTTACTGCACAATGTGTCAGTAACTTTTAAAAGCAAATTATGTCTGGTGAACATCGGGATGTGTAGGCTACCAAAAACACGCAGGCTACTATAAAGACTGTGTCTCTCTCAACATTTTATTAATGTGTACACTGCCTATTTCAAAAGTTAAAGCAGCAGACTAAACCTGGAAATTTTATTTCGGATACGTTTCCTGTGGCAATTCTGTGCATTTCGGAATGTTCTCAAACAACCAGGGACATTGTAGTTCAACACTGCACCTTGTAGTTCAAGGGAAAGTATTAATGCTTGCTCTTTTATTCATGACTTGTCAAATATCTGGAGGCTTTGAGTAAGCCAAACAACATTATCGTAAATATGTAGTGGCATCTAAAGAATTGTAGTACCCTTATAGTTTTCACAAGACACTGAAAAATACAAGTCAGGGAGATAGCTTACCGCCATGAATAAACACTCTGAAAACCTTCTAACAGTACCCTAAATAGACCTATTAAAAAAACTGCTACTGGACTACAGAATGTCTGAATAATGCAAAGTATGTTATCTAAGTTTTCTTAATTAAAAATTAATTAAAATTTTATTTCACACTATTATCTATACATATTCTGATCAGTGATAGCCGAAGATTTTCATGTTTTAAAGGTTCTTCTACTGTTTTTCATATTTAATTTAAAAAAACCCAAACAACTATAAATCAGTATCTTGCAACTGTTCAGACTGTGAAAACTTCTTTATACAATAGTTCACTTTACAGTTTCAGTCTCTGGAGCGGTTATTCTTTTTAGATTTAATATTTGGTTTTCCTCAGTTGTTTTGGAGTATTTTTAGTTATTAAACAAACAAGTAATCCTTCTTTGTGCAGCTGTTGCAGTGCTTGTATGTTTTTATTGTAGCAATTAAGGTACCAACAGGCTAATATCATAAAGTAGCTTTTGTTTTCACAGCTGCTTTGCAAAAGAAAACTCTAAATCAAGCTCATTTCCATTATTATTTATCCATCGCTTCATTGTTAGGCTTTTTGGATACAGAATTGTGATGAGAAACTAAAGCAAAACTTTGAGGTGCAGTTTCCTTCAAAGCTGAGCAAATCTCTGGGATTTCTCTGAGGTGTCTGTATTGAAAAGAAATGAAGGAGTTTTAGAGAAACCCCAGGAGGAGCTGGGTACGCAGGAAAGAGCCACAGTGCGCACCAGTGGGGTTCCCTTTGGACTAGAATCAGCGGGCCAGGTCTTCACTACAGGAAATCTAGGATATGCTTCCTAGACCCAGAATTGAGGCAATCCTATACCGTGGAGTGCAACTTAACCTCAGGTCTTTACATGGGGCTCCTTTTCAAATTCCAGAACAAAGATGTGATCTTGAAACGTGCTTCTGCTGTTGCTAAACCTGTGAGAGATTTTACTTAGCTCGTTCAATCTGTTTTATAAATAATGTCCAGCTGTTTTACTTGATATGAATTAAGTACTAGGAGTTGTGCATCTAAATTTAATATAACTTTTAAAAGATATTGTATGCTTGTGTTACATAAGTAACTACTAGAGATCTAAAAAACTGAAGTAAATTATTGCATATAGAGTTTCTGTGAAATGGATTTTAATTTAAAAAAAAAAA
>VXBL01008568.1:5264751-5465255 GCA_013400195.1 Aramus guarauna
GAACTGTTTATTCAAAGGTCAGTTATTTAGTATGCAGCAGCCTTCAGGCAATCTAGTCTCCTCTTCAGGGGTATGTGTACTGCTGATTTTCTGGTTTCAAAGAAAAAGGGATGAATAAAGTTCAGATAGTTACTGAGCTTATGCAGCAAGAACAATGGCTCAAGAATTTGGAATCTAAACCAGAGGCAACTATTTTAATATTCCTGATTAAGGCTAATTTAAACTATAGAAATAGAATATTGGGATGGGGAAAATAGAGATGCATATTGGTGAAGATTAAAAAGAAAAGTTACATCTTTAAGTTCTTTCTAAACGAGTGAATGATTTATACTGTTTGTAGGATGGTATTTTCAAATCTGATTATTAACAAATAGTTGAAGAAAAGTCTTAATTTAAAAAATAAATTTAAAAAAGCAATTTAAAGGACAGTGAAGTCGATCTGAGGATTTTTCACTTGGCTGAGAGATTGCACGAAAATATATAGCAGACAACCTAACCAAGCAAAACAAGTAGACTGTGAAGTAATTGATCAACTAAAAAAGGGTATTTTAAATTTAGACAAAAGCAATAAAGAAATTTTTGATACTCTGTTGGAGCTTGTTAAATGGAGGAAAAAAGGTTCCTGGCCTTTTTCTTGCTTTTTTCACTCAATATGTGATTCAGGCAGAAATGAAAGAAGTGGTACCATTTAGGACCTGTGAAAGGATGTGCTATATCTGATGAACAACGGTTACAATCTTTAAGTTTAAAACTATGCATAAACTTAAAGCCATAGGTTCAATGATGAAGGTGTTATATATCTCGGAGACAAATACCCAAACTATGCACAGCACAGTAGTGATGTACTGTTCCATTTTCTGCCTTAGTGTGTAATAAGTTTGGTTCACTGGGTCCATTTATGTAGAGAGCCCTTTTTTAACTACCAGTGTTTTGACACTCAGATTGTCATCGCAGTGGTCAGGCAGGCAGTGCCAGAGCTGCTGCTTGGGTTGAGAATCATTAATCGTAGAGGTAATGAAATAATCACCTGATGCCCGAGATTATATGCCTGCTGGGTGAGGAGGTGGTTTTCTCTGGGCATGTTTTGAACAGAGTTGACGTGCTGGAATGTATTCAGAGGTACATCGGTCACTCTCAGAAAATAAACTACAGTTAGGATTGCATACAGCCGGTATTTGTCAATGTAATACAGCAAAAACTAGAACAATAAAGAAAGGACTGGCTAAAACCCATTTGTTACAGAATATTTACTACTGTGCTGATAAGACAAAAGTGTTAGCTCCAGAGCAACTAATTTTATAGGAGAGAAAGGAGTGGATTTTCATTACGTGATTGACAAAAAATAATCCCTGAAGCAAGAATGAACAATGGCTCACAATATTCATGGTACCTTAAGCCTGTGAATGCATACAGTACCAACAGGGAGAGAATCCTACATAACATATTAATGTGTGTTCTTCAGTGCTGAAATTAAACTTGAACATGAAGATTTAATACACAGAAATCTGGAGTTTCAGTAGGAATTATAGGAATAGGTAAAAAAACTTCAATGTTTAGCAGTTTATTCATGTCTCTATTTGAAATAGGTTATTGACTTGCATTTGTTACATCTAAACAGAGTTGTGTATTGAAACAGATTATCTAGCAAGGCTAGGAAATATTTCCTACTTAAAAGTTCTAAAGAATGGATTCAACAGACATCTGTCTGAAGCAGTTTAGCAGATCTTGCCTTGGGATATGGAGCTGGATTCGCTGACCTCTCAGGTTTCCTTCTGGATAGATGTTCTATGTTTACAACTAGAAATAGTTCACTGAAGTGTAAATCATGTCACTAAAGGTTTGCAACTATGGAAAGTAAAATAGTTTAAGAATCTTTATTCAGAGTGAGCATATTAAGGTAATGTAAGGGGATATATTGATGGTGTACGTGAAAAATACAGAAAATAAGTTAGGAAAGCAAGTGTGAGGTTAGGCTTTTTTCTGAAGACAATGATGATATATGTCTTAATGGTGTTTAGTGTTTTTTTTTTCTTCGACTTTTGTTGTGTTTTGTGTCATGAAAAACCCTTACCTGTGTGATTGCAAATTACTTAATTTTCTCTTTTCCATCTTATTCTTTGGTATTTGCTCTCAATGTTATACTTATTTTTAATACTATTCATGAGGATTCTCTTAACTGATTGTGGAACTGTCTCATCAGCCAGCCAGCACCCACACTATTTGCCACAGACTGGTGCTTAATAGTCAGGATCAGGGAGCGTGTTACGTAGTTGTAAGATTTGTGCCTCTGGTTGTGGGTTGGCTTTGGTGTTTGGATGCTTTTGCAGGGGGGGTGCTGTAGGGCTAGGCCGGCTCTTTTTCATTACCAGCTTCCATTACGAAAGTCAATTTTGCTTTGGAAATACAACCATTGCAGGTGGATTCAGATGTGTTCAACATCAATTTTAAGGGAGATTGCAGTGTTTGCTATACTGTATCGAGTACCAATTTTTTAAGAATTAGCCAGTTTCAAATGCGGAGATCAGACAACCTGACCAGATCACTGCTTTGCAGCTGGGCTTTTGCAGGATAGCTGAAGAGACACGCCGTAATAATGTGTAAATTCTGGATTTAGGATGTGTAAGTTGAGGTGGATTCTTCAGAAGAGACTTAACAAACAAAAATATTTTAAAATGCAGAATATATTGTGGAAAAAATGTTCCCTGAAAGTCACCCAGTTTTCTTGGGTTTAATTATAACAAAACCTTTGTGTGGTCTGTACTTATGCAATACATACATGGTATCCTCAATAAATGTCTCAGAAGTATATTTCATTTGTGGTAAATAGAACAATTCTGGGACTTTTCAGTACACTTCTTTTTTACTTTTTGTGGTAATCAATCATACCTTCTTATTCAATCAAAAAATGCTAATTTAGTCTGACTGAAAACTTATGTATTTCAAGACAAAACATGATATGCATACCTCAAGGGTCACCCCCAAGGTGTTAAATAATCTCAAGAGATAACACAGTTTTCCATAAGCAATCTAAATACCCTTACCCCAAAGAAAAAGTGTCTTTGTACACCTGTTCCTATTTTGTACTGAAGAACATCCAGCTAGTTGATTTGCCTTTTATTTGATTCACAAGGATTTTTAAGGAACCAAATATTTGACAGTAGTTAAATTTTGAAGCCGAATATTATCTGTCCATGTGAATACAGAGGTAGGATTCAAAAAAGTAAATTTGAATGTCAATTAACATTTTCTTTGTTGTTATATAGAAATACAATAATTAAATGACCTTTCTATTTACCAGACACGTCTTAACTGTTAGCAGATTCCTTGGTTTTTATGCATGCAGAACTAGGAAAGAAAGTTTTCTTTCTTTTTTTTTTTTCACCATCAGAAATCCCTTTTTCAACTTCCAAATCATGTTTTTTTCCCTTCATTTTATTTAGTTTGAATGAAACATAAGCCAGTCTTTCATTAACAGAAAAATGAAGATACCAGTGTTTTATTTCAAAATTTCAGTTACTTTTTCAAGTGTGCACACTTACCTTTATAAAACCTATTTAGACCTTGTATGACTCTTTTTTGTGTGTGTGTGTTACTAGCTGATGTCATTAGCTAGGTGTCACCTTTGTCTAGGAGAACAGAATATTTTCACTCTGTTACTGTCAACTCATGGCTCTATCAGCTTTGGTTTTAGAAGCCTTGCTCCGTGTAGTATTTCCATTCAGCAATTTAACTTATCAGCACTGCGATGCACTCTGCATCCATTGCCACCCTTAATGCCACTTCATTCATTGAAATGACTTTTTTGTGTAACATTCCTTTTATAATGTTTCTGACTGGAGATGGCAGCTTCTGATACATTCGGGACAGGGAAGAGTGAACAAATAGCACCCATTTTGTTGTGGTTAGGCATAGCTCTCATAGAGTTTCTAGTCTGGAACATGCAGTGCTATTGATTCCTGTTCCTTCCTACCCTTCTCCTCTGTGTGCAGTATTTGTACAAAGCATTAGAAAGGATTATACTTCTAAATCTGTACTGTTAGAGCAATTATAATTTCATATTAATCATCTATATTCCTGCCACAGAATTTTATTATAAAAGGAATAGTCCACATTCCATCATAATGTCAGTCTGATTTAAAAGAAAATTCTTTTATCATCTTTTTCCTGTCTTTCTGGCATGCACTAGGCACTATTAATAACTCAGCAGTAATGAAAAGTATTTTAGCATTACAAACAGAATTGCACAACTTATTTTTCATTTTAAATCTTCAGTTAGAAACCCCAAAATGAGAAGTGTCATTGCATTACAAATATACAGGGAAAAATAGGCACTATATTGTGCAAAAATGTATGTATGTATGTGATAGACATTGTAGAAAACCCTACAAGATGGCTGATGCCGAAGTTAGTAGGTAATGCAACTGTTAGAAAATTTAGCTAACTGTATTAACTATACCAGCAGTATTAGACATAATATATTTTTATATATTACATATTGTATTTTGCATTTGAAAATCTCAAAACTTCAGAAAACGTTCATCTGCAAAGATCCTTCTACCAACATATAGCAGGGTCTTAGTAGAGTGACCTATGGTAAGTAATTGATTTTTTTTTTTTAACGTTCATCTGCAAATTTCTTTGAACTTTGGACTCATTGCTCAATATTGAAACACACAGGATAGAGCTTATGTAAAATTTTGCATACATGAAACTAACTTTTCCTGGATTTCGGAGTGCCTTATTTTAGAGGTTTAGGATGTTTTCCAAAGTAGGAAAGGTAGATGGCTAGAGTAGAAGCTATCTGTGAGTATTTTACTTAAGTTGCATCATTAAACAAGAAGCATATGACAAAACCAAGAAGAGAATGGGATTATGACATGAAAATCTTTAAAGACTGAAAGTGAATAAAACAGACTTTTGCTGGTTTATATAATGTGCTGTGTTTCTTCAAAGCTTCTGTAAACTTATTTTCATTAACCTGAAAACTTTCTACCTTTGTTCTGTCCTTTTGAAGTACATAACAATGCAAAGAAATTTTGGCAGAGGTCCCAAGGGATTTTCCTAATTCTTTACTTTGAGATGCTTAATAATCTCTCTTCCACCTCAAAGAAAACACTTTACCTGTCATGAACCAGTCTGCGTACCATAGGAATAATGTCTAAATACTGTGCTTGTAACTTCCAGAATTTGAGTTGTAACTCTGAATGTGATATTTGTTAAGACTTCATTTAAAGAGAATGCAATGCTTGCTTTACTTAATTTTTGATGTTTATCAGTTGGTGAGTTATTCTGAATTTTAGACTTCACAGTCTGCTTACGCCTCTGTTTAGCACTTTATATTTTTTCTAATGTGATGTTCTAAAAGACAATGCAGAATAATTTTCATGAATGCTGGCTCAGAATTTTGAGACTGCATGTTGCAGCTGTGTGTGCTATCTTCTTTTGCTGTGGAGATTAATGAAAAAGTTAATGTTCTGCCCTCTCCTCAATCAAATATATATATATATATATTTTAATATTATTTTTAATTTTACTTGAGCAGCGTTTATTTGGAAATTTTGTGCATATCCTTCTGATGAAAACATGGAAATCTAAAGTAATTTATCTTTGCAGGAGCATCTAAGAAGTCATGATAAAATTTCAGCATCTGTGGTTGATCCAATTAAGCAATTTAGTTAAAACACAAGTTGTTATTCATTTATTTAGAATTGTTTGTACTCTAAAGGCTCACAAAAATAGTAACAAATAGATATTTCTTTTAAATTATTTAGGTTTAAGTGATGAAGAAATGTATTCCAGTATGTGAAAGAGAACATTACTGGGGTAAAATCACATAATGAGAATGTCATATATCCTGGAAATCAATGGATCATTTCTTAGAAATATTATTGAAAGGTTCAAAAAGGTTATTTCTAGCTAACCTAGGTCAATAGCTGTGGTAACTACATATAGTTTGCAATCATGCATACATGCAGAAAGTTTATAAGTGCTATTTTTCTACAAAATCAAAATAATGAACCCAGTATCTATCTGGAACGTATCATGTCTGCTGGTCCCAAGGGGCTGAGCTTGCTTTCACCTTTCAGCTTTTATTTCCAGAAAAAAAAATAAACAAAACTGTCATCTTGTCTGTTAGGTTTTATGAAATGCTAGAGTACATGTAGTATCTGCAATAATGTGTCAGAAATTCCAAAGTCTTCCAAAGACTTCATGTTTCTCCTGCATTATCAAAAAGGATTGAACAAAGCTGTCTGTAAAGAAAACAATGGCTAGAAGGTAGGCATTAGTGCAAGAGAGGCATTGATTTCAAAAGGCTGCACGAAGGAGGCGGCAGCAGTGTTCACTTCTGGTACTTAACATGAAAAATCATCCAGTTCTCGTCTTCTTTGTGACACGGCTAGACATTTCTTACTAAATTACTTCTACATTTTCCAGTAGGGCAGCTGTCACATTTTCTAGGGGAAAGGTACCTCGTCTTTTCTGAATAAAATGGAATGAGACATCCTCTTAAATTCACTTAGCCCTGATAGAGAAGCCGCCTCAGCTTGGGTAGTGGTGAACACCACAGCCAACACAGCCACCACATTTTGAAGTGTTAAAACATATTAAGCCAGCCTGGACCGTTACTGTCAGGTGCTGTGTCTCAGGAGGAGTTTGCAATGAATAACCGGTAACTAATTACAGAGAAGGGTCACCTCGCAGCCCTAGCTTTGTCTCCCAGTACTCTGTCCCTAGCCGACAACTCAGCCCTGGAGTTCATGTCAACAAGCAGCAGAGTGTGAGTATCATGCAAATCAGAGTATGAGAGCTCTGGTCCTCTGCTGTCACTGTCCTACTTCACTTCAGCCCTACTCATGCTAGATAATGCAAAACATCTTGGCTTAAGAAAAAATGAAACAGGTCTCATAAGTGTATTTTTTTGCATTTAAAAAATCTGCTTCTATTGGCTTTTGCCGTTTTTTTGTTTTTGTTTTACTTTTAGAGAGACTACTTTGCCTTGCAGTGTTTTAAAGTTGTTTTGGTACTTAAAAGTTTGTGGGTCCTTAACTTTATTATGCTATTGAAATGCAAAGGATTGTATTTTTTCAGCCATCATAGGGTATTCTGAGGATGAAAGAAAATGTATTTTTATAAATAAGGATATTGAGTCTTTAGGGTGTGTCTCTGGCAATGGTGGCATTCAACTAGGAATTAAGTGAATAAATAGACCATTAACTGTAGTAATAAAGTTTCTTTTTTTTTTTCCCATAATCTAGAACAATTTGAGAAACTTTGCATTTTACGGGTGTAAGTGGCATATGCAAAGTATATTCCCTGCACATCAATAAGTGCAGCTTCTCAAGGGACTGAAAACTCTAAATTGGTCAAATGAATCTTTTAAAATCTTTGGTAAGGGAGGAAAACAGGACTTTCAGGGTATAAATAACATTTATCCTGGGGAAAAATGCTCTGAATTAGTATGTACTATTAGTATACTGTCAAAAATTAGGTAAGATCATAATTCAAATGTTTGTATTATGGGGGGGGGGAAGCTCCTGCCTTACTAGTGCTCATATTCAAATATAGTTTTTAATAAGGCTGTGATTGGTTTGGGTGAATTCAGAGCATCTTTGAATGGTGTAAATATTTAACAGATTAATAACTCTCTCCAGTGAAATGCTACTTGAGTCTGTGGATCTGCACCAGGGATAACTATGCTTTCTGGACTGTAAATACTTAAAGACAGAAACAGCCCTCCTAAGGGCTTTTAAATAAGCAAGTCTGCTAAGGAGAGCTTTAGTTGGGCCTTGAAGGGAAGAATAAATCAAATGCAGGATCGTCTTCACATTATAGAGGATGTTTGAGAATTTTTTTTTATTATAGGAAATGTCTCTATTTTTGTGTGTGGTTTTGTGTGTTGGTATCTATTTTTCCTGGTTATTTGTGCACAAGAGAGTTTTCCAGGTTATAAAGGACAGAGGTGACTTAAGTTTTTGATGAAACACTCTATTTCTAGGCTGCTTAGTGGGGGGTTCCCAATCTAGGGTTGTATTTCGTCATACAAAATTAAGAGCTCTAATCATGTTTTATGTTTTGTTTCCATCCTTTAAATTTCCACTGAATACATTTCCTGTTGCCTTTGCACTGTCTCACTGATACCTACCACGCATATTTTTAGATGCAGCTACATTTTTAAAACAAGTGTCTAAAGCCATTGCTGGCTGCTTAGAAGCTTCTGAAAATAGTGTTTACTTCCCTGAATTTGTGTTTCCTAGTGAAGTTTCTTTTTTCCTTTTTCATCTCTAGCATGTGAGAGAAGTACTTCATTTGGATTGTCTGGAGAACAAGAAATTTGCTTTCAGAAACGAAGGGCTGTACACTGGAAATATAAGGGGTTTTCTTCTAGTTCAAGTACATGACTCAGTACCAGTAGGAGTTATTTAGTGATGTATTTTGTCCTTATTTCATGTAGGGACCTCTTAACAAAATCTAGTGGAATTTCACACAAATCATTGTTGAATTAGAATCCAAAGAGAAAGACAGTGGATGCCTTTTGAAGTAGTTCTCAAATACAGTGTAATTACACTGGATGCCTTTAGCTCCGAGTCATTAAGATTGACTGGCAAGTAATGTATCTCGCTAGTCCTGCTATGGTTCATGGTTTAATGTTGTTAGCTAATGAATCTCATATGAATCTTTTTTTTAGTAATATTTATTCAGCTGCTGTGTTATTAAGAGCAAATGTGTAGTAGTGGTTATTAAAATTCATCTTTCTTGCTTTTCTGCTAATTGCATAATACTAATGATGTACATCTTCATATAATATAAAAATCTCATATTGCTTACATCATTTGGTTTCATAAATTATTCAGCAGTATGTTTAGTTTAATATTATTCCTGCTTTTCTCAAAACCATTATAATTTCCTTTTATTCAATTTACAGCTGTGGAACAACTATTTTCATTTGGCTGTGGCTTTTATTACCCAAGATTCACTACAGCTAGAAAACTTTTCTCATGCAAAATACAACAAAATCCAGAGCAAGTAAGCAAAAATTTATACTTCAGCGTATGTCTTTAATTTTGTAGTAAAATGAGGGTAGTCAATGATAAAGATACTTTTCATATTTCTTTTTTTCTAGATATGGAGATATGAGACGTTTAATTGGCTTTGCTATCCGTGACATGTGGTACAAACTTGGTGAGTAGGCAAATGAACCTAATTGCAACTGAAGCACGTTGCTTGTTTCATTGACAAATATCTGAGATGAAGTGCTTTTGTAAATATTTCTGCTATTTGAACTTAAAATATGTTTTCTCTCTGGTGATTAAACTTGGAACTGACATGAGATACTGTTTGATTACTGCCTATTTTTTTATTTCTAAGAGAACTCACAAACTTCTCTCAGATTTCAAAGATGGCTGAAATCAGATTTCAGAAACCTTATTTTGCTGAAATTGAGTACCAGATAAATTTTCCCTGAGAAGGTTACTGCTCAGTCTGAATCTACAGTTCCAGAAATCACTAGGCTCAGCTTTGGAATCTGTTTGGATTTAAATTCCAAAATGTTTTTACATTTGTTGTACAGCCATGTTCTGCTACTGCTCCTTTGAGAGTTCATCATAGGGGCAACAATAATGTATTGTTCTACGACAATAGGTATTATAGAGGTTATTTGATGAGACCTATGATTATACTTTGAAATGCAAGTTGAATGTCAAGTTTCAGACAGTTAATCAGTTAATCAAGAAAAGACTAGATTTCATCAGTTTATTAACAGAGAGAGAACACAGAAAAAGGCTTTTACAACCATTCTGTCAGTTTAAAGTGATTGCCTGGGAGTGAATGTGAAGGCGGAATTTATTCTGAACTAAATACCAAGTAGTCACAAGCAGAATATGAAGAATGTGAAGAACTGCATAACTACTCAGTGTATTGATCTGGAGGACCTGCTAAGCAAAGCAACTGTGTAGAGATGAACCAGGTTTTTATGGTCTGTTCATGATATGAGTTGATTGCAGAATTTTCAATTTAAATTTTTAGCCATTTTTTTAAAAAGTTTTTATTCCAATTAGACTTTGCAGGAAAGTTTCTGTTGATGGAAGGATATTACTTCTTTCTGTGGGCTGATGAAGTCTCCAGTTTGATTTGCACCAAATAGGCAATAACCCAATAATTAAGGTATTTTGTAGGACATTGAAGATGGTTTTTGTGATTGATTTTTGAAGATGAACTTGAGCCTTGGCTTCTCTGAGGCATAGAAGGATCCATCTTCCTTTTCTCTTTTAATGAATGTTTTGTTACTTACACAAAAATTCCAGCAAGGCGTTGTCAAGATGTATTGAGGGAAAAACTCACTCCGGAGAGTGAAGATTTTGAGGTGAATGGATAGCTACATAATACAGGAATTTCTGTGGTTTTCCAAAACGTCTAATACATATTGAAAGTTATTCAGTCATTCTAAGATTCTTCTCAATCTTATTGATGTTGCTGATTTAACTAGGATTAGTAATGATTTTAATCAATATGAGTGGAAGAAAAAATAATGTTGCATAAAACTGTTGAACATTATTCTTCCTAAGAAACAAGCAGCATTTGAAGAACATCTTGAATCTGGTTGAGGTTTTTTCAGATTTGGATGTTTGTTGGCAGCTGATGTAACATTTGTGCTACAAGATTTTGTGTGGTTTCAGGAGTTGTGCAGATAGTGTTTCTATTATTGCTTGCAATGTTTGATGCATTGGTTGGTTTGATTTATTTGTTGCAATGTTTGATGTTATTAGAGATGAAAACAAGTAATGCTTTTCTCTTTTGTAAGCTGGAAGGGTTACACCATGTGATATTGCCATGTGGTGCACACTACTGATAGAATTTGGGTGATTCTTAGGGTTATTACTCCAAGTATTTAAAAGGAGATGTCAAAAGCTGAAAAACGGAAATGTTCACTTGAAAATGTCAACTCAGCTGGCATATGTGCTTATTTCTGGCACTGAATTGTGGCATCTTAGGAGGAGACTATACCATTAACACGCTTTCATCTTTTCAGAAGGAATAGAGATGACTAAGTTTTAAGACTTTACTAACAGAGATATTTTAAAACACTGTTTTAAATGATTGCATATCCTAAATTTTTTCATAAAACCCCCTCCTTTTTCTTTTTTTCCTCTCCTCCCAAATATCCAATTTGCATTTCTGTTTCAGGTCAGAATAAAATTTGCTTTATTCCGGGGATGGTTGGACCCATCTTGGAAATGACTCTTATTCCAGAAGTTGAACTACGAAAAGCCACAATCCCAATTTTCTTTGACATGATGCTGTGTGAATATCAAAGGACAAGACAATTCAGAAAGGTAACTAAAAATAGTCTCTGTGAAAAAT
Organism: Aramus guarauna; assembly: GCA_013400195.1. Taxonomy (NCBI): domain Eukaryota; kingdom Metazoa; phylum Chordata; class Aves; order Gruiformes; family Aramidae; genus Aramus; species Aramus guarauna. The sequence continues at coordinate 5,276,110 of VXBL01008568.1, forward strand.
CATTAAAATGTCATGTGGTCAGTTTATTTCTGGTAAATATTTGTTGTATGGGCTTTACAGCTTACAGAAAGTAAAATCCAAAATATTAAGAACAAAAAGAAGAGCACTCGTGCAAATGAGCGTAGGGTCACCTACGTAGGTAGGAAGTAGAGTTAAAAGATCTTCTAGGGATCCTTTCTCATTTAAATTTTTCATGATACTCCTTCCTTGTGACATAGATATCAATAGGCCAAAACTTTCAATTTTTAATACAGAATATCTGAAAGAAGCAGCAGTAGTGAATAGTTAGTTAATTATTATCAGATTCCTCAGGAATCTTAACTTTTCTAAATATTTATTGTGACAAAAAGAACCACTGTGAAGAACTGACATCCCTAAAATGTTTTCTATGGTAATTTTGAAAAGGATTTTTAAATCACAAGTATTAAATATTTTTGATTGATAGAATAGAAATAGGGATGGTGGGATAGGACATTTGGGAATGTAATCTATATCTCCTGCCACAGTTTGCTATGTCTACCTGGGCAGTGAGTATCTGTCTGTTTCTTTCCTAGCTGACTTTTCCATTCTCTGCAATCTCTTGGGCATGGACTTACACTCCATGGACAGACCTTACTTACATCGACTTGCCTTATTCAGTGTTTGCACAGTAAATTTTCCATTCACAGTAAATTTTAGATTGGAGATTCAGGCTTTTTAGTTACACATTTAGAACAATCAGTGTAATGGTAAGGGGCAAACAAAAGTAATAATTTTAGACTTTCATAGGAAAGTAAATATAAATGTGTCACTCATATACCCAGCTATGTTTAATACTTTAAATCATGTGGGGCATTTCTGTGTCAACTACATGTGGAACAAACGAGCAGATGGAATTTCCATTTTGGTCTGTATTCTGCCGTGCAAAGCTTTTGGTTCAAGGCCAAGACTAAAACCTCCTTTGCTTCTGTGCATCTGTTCCCTCTGTGTCCTAATAGTCCTATATTTGCCTTCTTAAAAATGTTTTCCTGCTCTTGGCTTCTACTTTGTCTCTTGGGAGAGATGCACAGATCTGTACAGACCAAAAATCCTGAAAACTCATCAGTCATACTGACCGATTAACAAGAACAGCAGCTTAGGAGTCTGGAAGATGCCACACACTTAGGTGACCCTTAAATCACTTCTTATGCTAATATAAATAAGTTTCAGGTCATATCTTTTGAGTGCTGAGAAACAAGGACATTCATTTTATTGCAGCTTAAAAATAAGAGGTAATTTTTGTCAGATGGTACTAAAGCTATTTCATAATTGAACAGTTTGGTTTCTGATGTGCTGCTTTAGAAATTGTGATCACTTACTGGTCAAGAATTGTGGGTTTTATCTTCTCCTTTCCTATGGATGAGGTAATTAAGGTATATTTCTTAAACTTGCATCTGTAAGTTTGGTAATTCTGTTGTTTGTTTTTTTTTTTTTTTTAAAGTATTTTTAAAGGAAAGGCACACTAAGCTTTGTTACCATCTTAATTGGAAAAGGCAAAGAAATAATATGAACAGAAAAATATTTGATAAACACATATACTCTTGATTTTTGCTAGTGGACAATTTTCCTATACAAATTGGCATTTAGTATTATAAAGGCTTAGTATAAAATTTTGAGAATTATAACGTGTTATTTCAAGACTACCTTTGGCACTCAGGAGCATAGATTGACATTGAATTAAAACAAAATTTTGCTGAACTTTAAAAATAAATAATTAATTTCTAATCTAATTCTCCCTAATGAGAGAGGGGGAAACCAAGCACAAACAGACGTCTTTACTAGTTGAGTCAGTAGCGGCACTGGAACTAGAGCGTGTCTGGTATCTGTCACATTGTTTAATAAACTTTACCAAAAAGATAAATTCCATTAACTTGATGTTGTACTGTGCTGAGACATCTGCGTGGCAGTGTTCTGTTCTGGGTGGACATACATGTTACGTTGGTGCTAGCTCAAGAGGCTGTGTCCTGCTTTATGCATGCAATATATGTGTGGTAAAGATATAAAGTTATTTAAATTTATCAAACAGGAATTTTGTATTATTTAGCTATTTTTAGGAAATCAACTGATCTCAGAGAAAACAAAATTCCACCTCTGGTTATCTCAAGAATGACATACTATACATATATATATATAATGGAATTGAATATTTACATAGGTGTATGGCATTTTCTTCATGATGCTTCCTTTTACTTTGCATATATGACTTCCATTCACCCAGAAGAAATTTTATCTCTCATTGAAGATGTAGGGAGGAAGCCATTAATATCTACTAATTTTAGTCATCAAGACTCTGTCTATCATTAGCTCAGAGAGCTAAGGATCTTGGAAGGGCAATTTATCCAATTTACATTCAGAGTCTGTGGATAGAATTATTCCTGCAAATATATCCCCTTCTCCTTCCCATATAAAGGGAAGCTAGTTGCCTATGTGTTGGACACATGATGTTAAACGAATCTCATCCTCCAAATGTTGATAAACATCTTTCCTCGAAAGATCAAGTTGTACATTTTATTAAGACTTCCCAAAGACAGACACATCATCAAGCAACCTAGTACTATTTATTCTAACGGATAATCTGAGGCTAAAAGCTAGAAAAGGCTTACTTAAAACTGAAACCTAATATAAAAGTTTAGCTCTTTGCAGACTAAATGAAAATATCATTGAAATAAACATGGATTCAAGTTACGGTAAGGATGTAACTTGGCTGAGGAAAGATTAATTCATCTGTGTTTATATTTTTTTTAATAAGTCATTCTGTTTGTGTTTAGTATTTTCAGTTTAGTGTGTCTCATTGATTCCACCAATTGCTGAAGCCGTCTGGGGAAGTTTTCTGTATTTGCTTTCCTTCCTGACTGTCGTTGGGCTGTGTCAGAAAATAGTGCTGACCGATGGTGTGTTCATGGGCTTACATACCTATGGGTATGGTTGGAGGGTAGATGTTTATTCTTGGTGAACCTATTGCAGTCTTGTGTTTTTCTGAGCTAATAGCTGTAAAAGGTTACTAAATGAGTAAATAAAGGTGTTCTGAGCAAGCTCCTCTGCTGCATGTATTCATAATTGCTGTAAATACCCATATTTCTTACTCTCAGTTCTTGAAATTGTACTATGCATGAGGATTTCAGAAGGATGGGAGATCATCCTATTAGCAGAAACCAGGTTGGTATGGCTTGGCACTTCAGACAGATCCATATAGAAAAAAATGGAGGTGTTTTGTGGTTTGGTATTGAAGTGTGTTCAGAGATGTGGAGATTTCTTGGATCTGTCAGATAAGCAGGTGGTTTTAAAGCTAAATTGGTGCCAATGACAATTAGGCAAACTCTGTTTAAGTTACAGGAGAAATACCCTTTCAAGGGCTTAATTTTGGCACAGACGTATGAAAACTTTATTCCCTACTTCTGCCAGCTATTTTATGTATTTTGGTTCAAGTAACTGGTGCTTACCCCCCCCACCCCCCCCGCCCCCTTCAAGCTTGTTGCGAAACTGCAGGAAAGATGCTTAGGAAGACAGTTTTTGTTCATATCCAGCATCTGTGAAATTATTGCCTCTTAGAGCAGTAATCAATTCTCTACCTGCTGAATAAGTACTAGGAAGGATTTCAGAGGTGGATGATTTTTAACTGGTGCTTGACTTGCACTATATTCACAGATTTCTGTCTTACTGCAGTAAGTCCGCAGACTTCAGCTCTAGAAAAGGACTGGATTGGATGTTTTTGCTTAATATTGTCCTGTCCTGAAACTGCCATGTACCTCTGTTACCCATGTTACTCATACACATATATACACTAATATGCTACTAGACATACTACTTAAATTAATTCTGAGCCCTTTCAACTTTTTTTTTCAGCCTGGATCAGCCAGAGTAATTTTTTTTTTCTTTTTTCTGTTTCTCATTATTTCAATGATAGCTCTTTATTCTCCAGTATAGGTATAGTATGTACTGTTCCACTGGCAATGTTTAATTTGTATTCTAATTACAGAGAAAGAGCTGATACTAGAGCAGCAAAACCTGCAAATAACAGGACAATAATTGTTCTGGATCACAGAGTATTGGTACTCGTAACAAACTAAAATTCTTTCTGGCCTCTAAAGAAAAAATAAGCTTCCCTCTTATTTGGTAGTCCTATCAAAAAAAATAATTAAGAAATAGTACTAATGTAGCAGTCCTTTCCTTCTACTCAAGTCAGAAAATGGGATTGCTGTTTCTGCTGAAGAATTTATAGTTTTCTCTGAGAATGTTACGGGAAGTAGTCCTTGAATGGAGACTCTGAGATCTGAAGTCATTAAGTATTTTGAGGAACAGTGTAGAGCCTAATTAGTACGCCACAGAGACAAAACATTTACTGCCAACTTCTCTTGAAATGCTGGATGACTACACACTGCTTAGTTCTGCTGGAGTTATACTATACTGCCATTAATGTTTCCCATATACATACTATACAGGTTTGCAAATTCATATTAGGCAATGACCTTTTATGTGTAGGCATCTCACTGATAATCAATAGCAATGTATTTTCTCAATTTTTCCCTTCATCCAGGCAGCAGAATATTTAAACTATTCTATGTTCGTGTAAAACAGTGCTATTCGTGTTTACATGAACATTACCTTCCTACTCAGCTTAAAATATGCTATACTTGGTGGTGAGCTGGAAAAATTGCCTGTCTATGCCATTGTATAGTGTGTACACAACTTGTATCCAAGTTCATGTATCACATTGACCCTCTGTGCAGTGTTTAAATATTTCTATTTGAAGCATATATGGTGCTGCATTATAATCACATGAACAGTTTTGGTTTGACGTAGTTACAGCTGTGGGTTTGTTGTTCCGACTTGGTCTCAGAAATAAGTGGTTGAAATTGCTCCTTCCTCCCTGCCCCTTCTAGAGAAAAGAGGAGTGTATCTGTATTGCCCAATTGTGTCTGCACCTAGTTTTTTGCTGTTTGTGTGATTAATGTAGCAGTTAGGCCACTCAAGACACTGTTTCAAAGGTCCTTCAAAGAAGCAACGGCCAACTTCAGTCTTCTATCTAAAGAGCAGTTTGCAGCATTGGGATGATGCAGTAGATCGGGGGTTGGATGCATGGCTTTCTGTTCTCTTTGATTACTGGTTGAGTAATGCTACTAGTTCTTCTGCCTTGGTATGGAATTGTACTCGCGGCTGTGAGAAAGTGAAACCTGAAATATTCTACAGTGAATGGGTAGTGAGCATGTAATATCTGTCAATTATCTTAAAACTTTAAATTTGAATAGAATGTGGAGGTGGTTTGAGGTTTTTTAAGATTGCTCTCAGGGATAGATCTAAGGATGTTTAAATAGAGATCTTTACATATTATGTAGCTTATAAATCTGTTTCTTTAAGAAGCTGTTTTAACATAATTGCACTTACTGATTTTAGAGGTGAAGTCATTTGATTGGCTTATATTCTGGAATAACTTTGCTCTTTTGACATTTAGCTGAATCTGGAGAAAAATGGGGAATGCTTGGGCTTTGTTCTTGAAAAATTCTGAGTAATTTTTCTGGGTGGAGAGTTTTCATCATGACTTACTTCAAGGAAGTACATGTAGTAACATGTTTTCAGTTAGAATGTCATATTCTCCACCACTGAAGGAATTGTCCCTTACAAAACATGTCTGAAGATACGCGTGACCTGCTTGATGTTTTAAGGGGAAGAACTATTTTGTTTCATGTAGCCATGGCCTTGGCTTGTTCAGCTCAGGGCTGAACTTTCTGATGAGATATTTAAGTAAGGAAAAATATCTCGGATTGCAGTTAACTGTGGTAGTACCACATAGAAAATACTGTAGTAATTGTTTCGACCATGAAAGGCTTGAAGTTCTGTGGCTGGATGATCTGGATCCCAACCTGCCAAGGCTCTCAGTTACACAGAAACACTCCAGGGAGAAAACAGAATTATTCATATACTACACATTGTGTGAAAGAAAGTTGAAAAATTGCTGTATTAGTACAGTAGTCCATTTTCTGTCATTTTTACCCTGCTTTCAAGAATTATATCTATGTAAAGCAACAAAGCTTTATATCAGTGTAGATCTCCTAGCTTTCTAATGCTTTTTCTCTGCCTCTTGATGGGTTAATGGCTTGTCTAGAACCTTGTGGTATACCTTTCCCACCTCTTCTTGAAAATACTGTGCCCAGGTTTCTTTTACCTTAAGCTAGATCTCACTAGGACACAATTTTTTCTTTAGCTCCTGGAAGTCTCTTTCGACTTGCTTCCTGCTTTTCTCCAATGTCTTGTCTGCACTCTTCTGCGTGCTTCCCTCACTAGCATGTGTACTTGCTCTCAGAGCGCAAGCAATCTTTCCGTTTTAGTATGTCTCCTAACAGAAACAACCCTTTCCTTTCTGCCACCTCACCACACTGTGTGTAACAATGTGAAACATTCAGTACTTCCCTGAAATATTAGAAACAAAAAAATGAAGATAAATTTTGTAGCACCTGAGTAATTTATTCATAGGATACTGAAAGATTTTAGTAGAAATCTTGTGGTAAAGGGATTGAGACATGTGACTGCATAAAGAAGACATTGACAGCCACATTAGAAAAGTTTAAAAAAAAGTGTTGGCATTAAAAACTTGTAATTCTCTAACTTTGCACATTCTTTATAAATCTATACCAAGTTATTTTCTCATATGATGATAGCTGAACATAAAACAGTTAGTTGGATGAGAACAAAAACTACTATAGCTACAGTAAGACTTTGAGATTCATGTATCACGCTTCCTTTCAAAGGCAGACCCAAATGAAATGGAAGCTTAGTGAAAGGGTGTGTCCAGGCTTCAAGCAGTGCTAAAAGCCAGACATTGAATCAAGCTGATGAATCTTGGAATGCTTTTATAAATTTTAGGGGTCTTGTATAACAAGCTGAAAAGAGATGTCAAAGAAAGAAGAATCAAAATTACCAGGCAAGAGGCTTAGAAGCAATGCAGTGAAGGACAAGGACAGAACAAGGTCAAACTGACTTAGGTGCCCGAAGAGCATAAAAAGTATTCCCTTTGTACTGACAGCTAGGGACTGCTCATAGGAGAATGGCTAGTACTAGGAGAACTGTCCTAGTACCCCCAGTAGTCTCATTCAAAATGCCTGGGTTACACTGGACAGTATTAATGGGGGTATATTTTCCTTGGAACCCTCTCCCAGTAAATTTCCAACTGACTTAAGTTACTACTTCTTTTTCTTTTTCTATTTCTTTTTCTATTTCTTTTTCTATTTCTTTTTCTATTTCTTTTTCTATTTCTTTTTCTATTTCTATTTTTCATTTTATATTGAAAAAAAAATTCCACAAAAAGGCCTCATCTTTTGTATTTCTGTTACGAGTATGATGCATAAATATCAACTATTTAGGGACATTTTTCTAACATGCAAATATTAATGCTTAAAGGCACTTTGAAAGGGAGGGAAAAACTCCACAAGGCTATGCATGTGTTACAGTTTCCATGGTTTTAATTTCCCAGACCTGAATGCAGTCTGCATAGCATATGATAAAGGCATTGCAAACTAGTTACAAATTCTGATCTAAACATGTTAGAGTGGAGTAACCCTTTCAAAATGATAAAGCAGTTTCCTGTGTATGATGTAGTGCAAAGGCTTTGGCAGGACAAATTACAATTGTATATTTATATTGCAGTAGCACAGTAACATTTTTAAAGAGGCTTTATAAAATTAAGATATGATCTTGTAAAGTGCTGGGTTAAAATATAATCCAGTGTGTACTTCCATTTCTTTAAGAGGTAATGGTATATTACTATGGCATATTAGTGATAAATTACCTAGAAATTCCCCAGAGATGTTCCTGGAGTTTATTAGACTTTAAAGATGTCAAGCTATTGTCATTGATAATTTGCATGCATATTTGTAAAAAAAAAAAAAAATTGCAGGTTAGCATTAGTTTCCCAGAGAACTTTTTCTTTACCTGTGTGACAAACTTTGAAAATATCTTTTTCTAAATACTGTGGGATATTGTTCCCTTGGTTAATTATGTAAAACTACGGGAAACTATACGAGAGATTGTTATAGGGTGTAACTGCAGCAGCCAGTAAATAATATAGGTAACATCTTCAGATACCCAGCTTCGAGAAATGTATTAGAGGAATGGCTGAGCCCAGTAAATAGGTTGAAGTTTCAAGAGGGACTCTGCAGAGTGGGATGTAGTGCTTCTCTGTAAGCTAGGTTTGGGATAAAAGGAAACCTAGAAGCCTTGGAGTTTTAAGAGTTGGCTGACTAGTGATAGCTAACAAGGTGTGACCAGTGGAGAAATATGAATGGGTTTTATCTGTTTGTATGCACACAGACTGCATAGATTCCTTTCCTATTCAGAGAGGGGAAAATGGTACTTTTTGACCTTACAAGTAGAGAAATAAGGCTGCTGATGGCTCCAAATGAAGTGGTGTCACAGCTGTAGGTAAAATTGAAGAAATTATGCAGAGAGGGGGAAAGAATTGTGTTTAGCTACAAAAATAGCTTGTTTGCTGTCTTCGTTTATATGCCACTGTTTCCTAGAGTCTAGATTACTTAACAACTGGCAATTAAATAAGGTATTGCATACTGTAAGATTGTTTGTATTTTATCTAGGTGATAAAAGTGATTCTACTTACTCTGAAATCCCACATTTGCAATTAGAAATGTTCTATGAAAACCAGTAATACAGACAGTGTAAGCCTGTTTCCTCAGGTTATTTTATCAGTTTGTACTAAGAAATAAGTATCTAGAGATAGTGCATTATTCAACTGGAATATACTCAAGCATTTAACCCTTGGGAATGTGTGATATAACTGTACAAAGATATTCTTTTGATGCCATATTGAAATGTGTTTGACCTCTGGATATCTGTTCGATGTTCTGATTTTTCTTTCTTTATTAGTTTGAAAATGAAATCATTTTGAAGTTGGACCATGAGGTGGAAGGAGGACGTGGGGATGAACACTACATGCAGTTGTTTGAGTCCATGTAAGTAATGCATGAGAATAAATGCCTTCAGGATGTTGTTTTTATCTTACTGTTCCCACTCCTCAAGTTTGTAACCTCGCTTAAAAATAAAATAGTCTTACCAGCTTTTTTTATGAAGGGACTGGAAATAGCATACTGTTTCAGTAAACCTGGTTTGAATTGTAGTTTTGCTTACTGAAACTATTTTCCTGGTTGCTTTTCAGGATTTTGTGCTCCAGCTAAATTATGAAGAAATTATACTTAGCCTGCATTTCTCTGTCCAACTCTGAAGCAAAGATAATCAAATATTCACCCCTTTTTTGTATTTCCCCATTTTTCTTTATAACTTTTCTTGGTTTTATTTCACACTGACAAGAAGGTATTTTAAAACGTCTTACTTGCTTTTCTTGATGTCTAGATTGGAGTCCAAGAGGTTATTCTCTGAACTTACATAAGGTGACTATCCTGGAATGAGAATATTGTGAAGTGCTACCATTAATAAAAATATTTCTATTTCTAGCAATCCCAAAGCCTGAGGGAGGATCTCCTCCTCTTGTTGGCCACATTCAGTTTTATTCTCAGACTTAATAACTGTGCCTTCGCTCGTGGCAGGTTGCATGTGTGATGTATAGGGCAGTGGTGGAATCCTCGCGCTGCCTCTGAGAACTTGTCCCTAGCTTTGTGCCTTAGACTGTAACAGCAGAAAGTACATTGCTCATCATACACGTTCTCAAGCATTGATAACCTTGATAGTTATTAAGTATAAAAATGCTGTAGCACTTTGGCTACCTGACAAAATTGATATAGGCTTTGTGACGTCGAATGTGTATGTTTTCACTTTCTCACAGCCTGCTACCTTGTATGTATGTACTGTATTCTTGTGTAGGGGGTACCAATCTTTGCAAAGTCACATCCCTCACCAGGTGGAGCATGCAATCTTTGTGAATACCACAAAAGAAAAAAGTCTACTTTCAGTGAAAACATAATTTTGTAAAAAATATTGAAATATATAATATAAAATAATATGTAAATCTTATGTAAACAATATGTATTTATGTTCTAATTAAATAGGAAATTTTAAAAGAAACATAATTTACATGTTTGCTGTTTAATTTCAGTACTATGAGGAGGCAGATAAAATAGAGAGGCAGACTTAAATAAAGTAAAAGTACTGATACTTTTTAAGCAATATAAAACTATTCTTTGAAACTGATACACTGGCAAGGACAGATAAAGTTTTAAAATTGTCTCTTTCACTTCCTAACATGCAATGGTTATGTAAACTGAGAGCAATAAACTAATTTTTCAATTTTGAACATATACTGTTTGTCTTCAAGTCTTAGGATAGCTAAGAGGTGACACAGAGATAACACAGGTGACACAGACTAGCTCTTGGTATGACCTAAAACAGGCTTGCATGTACATAGTTTTCTGAATCACACTGCTGCAAAGCCTAAACTGCAATGCCTGCCTAAACTGTCGCTACAATTCATCATCTCTAATACTGGGGATTCAGCTGACACAGTGGACATTTATTGCAGTGCTAAACTTTCCTTGCTCCTAGTAAGTTTTTTTTTCCCAAATATCCATACTAAATCTTCCTTGCCTCAGTTTAAGCCAATTATTTCTTGGTTTACCCACAGGGGACAAAAAGAATCATTTATTCTGTTTTTCTTTGCAGCAGCTTTTAATAAATTTGAAAGTTGCTGTCAAGTTTCCTTTGGTCTTCTCTTTATGGTTAACAACCCTAGTATTTCAGTTTATCATATGGACTGTTTTCTGGACATTCCTACGATGTCTACATCTATTTTGAAATACTATATTGCCTTAAAGATGGAGAGAGTATTCAAACTGAGACTTTACCTATGCAAAGAGAAAAGTTTCCTTCACATCTTGTGCGTGACGTTCGTTGAAGTTTACTTTTTCTGAGCTGTGTAACATTGTTTGCTTGTCTTGTTTGCAGTTTACTCTTGTGTTCAAATATGTTTCTAAAGAACTGGTGCCTATCCAGTTAAACCCCATCTTTCAGGAGCGCAGTTAAATAGTCTCATCAAACATACTACGTAGCATTTGATCTTCCTGCCTTTCCAAGGTACCCTTCTGTCTTTGACATATCTGTTTTTTTCCCTTGATACTGTCTCATGTTCTACAAGACTTCAAGATTTCCACATTTCTAAAGATGTCACTTCATAGTAAAATTAAATAAATAAATATTTTTTATTTATTAAAACTGAATAAATAAACCCAGTAAAGTAAATAGGTTCAGCAGAAGTTAAACCAGTGCCTTGCGTTTGTCCATAGTCCTAAATGTTGGCATGTGCCACGGCATGGCTATGACCTGTGCTAATGAATGCTGTCCTGGACAACACCAAGGAAGAGTTGGGATAACACGGAACAGATGAGAGGCTGTTCTCAGTAGGCAGAACAGACAAGGCTACCCTGGTTTGGGAAATGGAGGAGAATCTAGCTATATGAGTGCAAGTTGTGTTATGCCACTTTTCTTTAGGCTCAGAAAATGATTTCTGGCATGTTTTAATTACTAATATATGCACAACACAAAGTAGTGTTTGGAAGCTTTCCAATTCCCCATCATTGCAGTGGCCCATGTTATGCAGTTGTTTTCTTGAGCTTTATTGGAAATATTTTTTATTTTAAAACTTTTTTTTTTCAAGGTCTGTTTAAAAATTCAAAGGTTTCTTGCTCCCTCCTGGGGAAAAAAAATCTTCTAAAGTTTTATGGGCCCTTTTTATTGGGATTATCCTATAAAGATGAGCAAGACTTTTAAACTTTTTAAATCTTCCCTCATGAGGCATGTATTCCTCTCTCCTGTTCATTTTGTAGTTCTGTATGTGTACTCCAGTTCATCTTGAGTGACTGGAGTTATGTACTGTATCGTGGGTGAGATCTAGCAATAGCTTGTGGTTTATGTCAACGTTTTTCTACTTGTGTTGGAAAGAAATGTGATGCCTTGGTGACTCACATTCATTTCACAGTCAAGAGATGTCCACGGGTCTGCCTTGTTTGCTGTCACTCCAAGTGAACCTATGGCAAAAATTCATAATAGTCACTGTGACTATTCATAATAGCACAGTGACTGTGCTTGTTAGCATCTTATCCGGTTTCTGACACCTACATATGTAAACTAACCCCATTTGTCCTGTACAGTACTCCAGTCCCCTACATGATTCTGAGGCTTTCTTATTTTCTTTTCCACAAATATCATTTAACATGCTTCAGCCTATTCTGTCGATTGTCAAATCTTCAGAAACTTTAGTATTTAACATTCTATTTACAATATGTTTAATGTCATAATCCATGTTTCAATAATTTATTTAAATACTTTGGTTATTGTTTCAGACTAGTCAGACAACAGCAATTAAAGTATTCTGGTTTTATCTGTTAGCCTTTGTCACATCATGTACAATGTAAATGTTCTTTCAGACATGCATGAACACACTCCCTCTGTCTCAGCAAAATAACTATGTTGGATCTGTACAATCAAAGGAATAAACATTAAGTGCTGGTTTTACTTTGAGTTAGAATTTTGATACTGGGTACTTTGCTGAGGTTCCATTCTAGGCCAAAGCTTTGAGGATTTCTTTGCAATTTAAGTTATTATGAATATGTACTTTCTGAAGAAAGTTTAAATAATTCTGAGGAGTAAAAAATGTTTTTTGCAATTAATTAAAACTTAATAATTTATAATGTAAAGTTAAAAATAATACTGTACTTAAAGATTAATGATAAATTATTAAATGTATTTGCATATAAATTGAGTGCTTTTAATGAAACACTGAGAGGTCAGAATTAAGAATAATGTGACATTTGAACTGCTCTGCTTAAGCACACAGCATAGTTTCAGGGATAATTTTGCAATTGTTAGCTTGTTTTTATTATTTTCCTGTGACATACATGGTGATTTTGATATGTTATTAATAGAATATGCCAAATATAGATGTAACTACTTTGCACATTGTGGTGGTTTGACATTGGCTGGACACCAGGTGCCCACCAAGCTGCTCTGTCACTCCCCTCCTCAGCAGGATGGGGGGCGAGACAAAAGAAAATAAGATGGAAAAGAACTCTTGGGTCAAGATAAAGGCAGTTTAATGAAGCAAAAGCAAAGACCACACACTTAAGCAAAGGAAAACAAAAGATTTATTNAGAAGTGGGCAGTGAATTCCTTGGTTTGCTTTGCCTGGCATGTACGCCTTTTCTTTACCTACTAAACTGTCTTTATCTCAACCCACGAGTTTTCTCACTTTTCCTCTCCCATGGGGGAAGTGAGTGAGTTGCTGCATGGGGCTGAGCTGCTGGCTGGGGTTAAACCATGACAGTCAGTTTAGGTCAGCTGTCCTGGCTACCTCCCCTCCCAAGATCTTGCCCACCCCCAGCCTACTTTATTAAAACAGCATGTGCTAATGTTTTTTTAATGTAAGTTAGAATCTGCGGATGATGTGTAACACTCTTATATTTTTATCAGAAGAGAACTAACTGCTTTTTTTAATCTGCAGAAAGTTTATTGTTTGGTTTTCTTATTTCTCAAGGGCAAATTGGTGACGTCTTGTTAGTAAATTGTAATTTATGTTAGTCTGAACTTTCTACTCACTCGTAATGGTACAAAGAGAAGGAAATAATTGTTGCATTTTATGTTGTGCAATAACAGAGGCAAGTCCAGTCCAATGTTTATTGCAATAGCATGGCATTCCAGAGACATGAGTTCTTTATGCCATGGATGCAGGTTGCTGCATTCTGAAATTAAAAACCTTGAATGTGAAGTCGTTTTCAGGACAAGTGAATGTTTCTTTTTTTTCTTTTGATTTATATCCCATCTGTCTTCTGGATATCTAAATTAACAACCCACAAAGGGGACTTCCAGTGCATTCTGCAGTTGTTTTAACCCTAATTCAGCATTTGCTTCCAGGTCCAAACAGTTTTTCAGCTGATGGGACACTAATTTTCACAATATTGTAAAAACTTTTTTTTTTTGTTTGCAGTCTTATAGACTGTGCGCAACAGTATGAGGACATTTCTGGTTTGGTTAAAAGTTTTGTTGGCCTAGTTAAAGGCCTCTTGGAGAAACTGCTGGATTACCGAACTGTGATGAATGATGAAAGCAAGGACAACCGCATGAGCTGCACTGTGAACTTACTGGTATGTTCTCTGTTGTCATTCTCATGTGAGAATGGAGAAGAGCTTTATGTCTATTTGCATGGATATATGCACAAACCTGAAAGTAACATCCACTCAGTTCTTTGATTTTGCTTGTATGTTTTATCCATTTTGATTCTGTGGATAAATAAGGAAGTTTGCTCATACACCTTTTGATAGGCTTAACGACAGTGGGCTTTTGCCAGAGAAACTAATCCACTTGCTGCTTAGCAACTCAACAATTACGGGTTTTAAATCAGGGGAGGAAACCTGCAAGATACCCCTGCAGTAAGGTGCCAAGAAGATTCTCTGATCTGGTTCTAGGCTACCTAGTCTTTTTTTCTATTCATATTTTGTAATGAGGATATCACAGAAATTCCTCTAAGCTGCAGACGAACCTTCGTCAACTTTAAAGGTTGGAAAGAGAAGATGGTTAATATGTATTGCACTCAAATACTCTCTGTTCCTCAGTAATCACTGTGCAATGTGGTATAAATCTCTGCAACTCTTCAGGAGGCAATTCTTTTCATATATTTTGCACAGCCTTAGCAACTCCTATACTTGCAGGAGTGTTACAGTGACAGAAATGGGCTTTATTCTTGGAATTAGTCCCTTTGGAGGTATTGCACAACAGTGTTACATATCAACTTCAGTAAATACCGCCACCTTTTCTGGCCATCAACTGTAGCCAGAGCATGTCGTTAATTATGTTAATGCATTTGGCTAACCATGTTTTCCTCTGCTCCAACAGAAAAACTTTCACTAATGATTTCATTAGTGAACTAGAAGTATACATATGTATGTATAGTGCATACTAATAACTAATTGAAGTATTAATTGAAGCAGTAGTGCCAGGTTTAAACTTAAGGTAGTCTCTAAATAATGTATTACTTATGCTATCCAACTAGCAAGAAAAGCGAAACCTCAGCATATGTATTTTTTTATCTTATGTTTTAATAAAAGACTTAAAGAAATAACTTTTAAATGTTTGTGTCCCTAGAATTTCTACAAGAACATTAACCGGGAAGAGATGTATATCAGGTATGGCAGTTGTTCTGGATCTGTTTTAGAGAGGGCAATAATATTATGAATTCTGTTTTTATTATTGTACTTGCATTTCTGTTACTTAACGTTAGTTTACCATCCACAATGACGCTGTTGTAGCCCTGGCCTCATTTATATCCTTATTCCATTGTGTGTTTAGCCTTCAGAGATTTGGAATCTATCATATGTATTCAGCAGCAGCATTTTTTTCCCCAAGAATCAACTTTAAGTTGGTCAAATCATCCAACATTCATTGTCTATTGTTTTAAATAAAGAAAATGCAGCTAGATTTGAGGTTTGATGGAGGATATAATGTACATTTAGAATGGCAAAAAAAATTTTCAGTTTTGTAGAATTGTGCAGTCTGCCAAGTCTCTTTAAATATGAAACGCTACATGCAATGCAGAAGTACCAGTAAAACATTTTTCTGTGAGAGCTACAGCTGTAATGGCAAATTCTTTCAGATGTGACATGGCCTTTTACTGTCTCCAAGGGTTTTCCATATGAGCTGCAGTAAAGCTTGCTGTTCGAAAGCTCACTATTTCCTGCCTCCCCTGTCATTCTGCAAAATCTGCAGAACTACCTGTGCCTCAGCCACTGCAGTACAAAGCCCAGAACCTGAGCTGAAATGAGCACCACAGGTGATTCAGAGCTAAACCTGGAGCTATGAGCTGGAGTGGCCAGGGAGAAACAGTGCTCCCTGTGCAGGCATTGCTGAGGGGGATGCGTTTTCGACTGGGGTGACAACTGGGAATGGCAATGCCTTGAACTGCTACAGCAAAGGGTCAGAGTTCTACCTGCTGTTGTGTGTAAGAGGATGGGATGCGCTTTTTCTTTCTGGCTGCTGGAAAAGATGTGGCTCCACATGATGGGCAATGGTTGTGCTGGTAGCAGCAATGCTGCCCTAGGGATCAAGGAGAACACAGGCAACATAGAACAGAACAACTCTTCTGCCCCTACCACCTTCTAAGGTGTACAGGGACTTGCTTTGTCTTGCTGGGCTGGTATTTTCCACTTTCTCCTTTACCTCGTGTTATCTGTTGTTCTTACATCTGTTTACATGGGAAATGTGTACATGCAGTTGAAAAGTGCTACAGAGAAAGGCAGCTATCTATAGTAACAGGCCAGAAATAATGGACTCAGAGGTCTGACTAGTAGTAGTAGTTCTTAGAGGTTGAGCTGACAGCAGTTCACAGGAGGAGGTTAGTTACCTCTTCCTCCTCCTTTTGTGCACAATGTTTCACCACACAAAGAACACGGAACAGTCTGAACAAATGCACAGAGCTTTAACCCCTCTGTGTCCTTAAAGAGTCTTTGGGTAGTGACTGCATGACATCCATGAAGTTTCCATTACAGACTTTATCTAGACCTTTTTTGATACTCAGTATTGCTATTCTAATTCTTGTCCTCTCCTCTAACAGGTATTTGTATAAATTACGAGATCTTCATTTAGATTGTGAGAATTACACGGAAGCAGCATATACCCTTCTACTCCATACATGGCTCTTGAAGGTTAGATTTTCTAAACTCAATATACAAATAAGCTTTTGCAATTTTCAAATTTATAAATAAAAAAGTGATTGTCTTAATCTCTCATTTACTGCATATTAGTTACTTTTGTTAGGGATGTTCAAGTTTTCAGTTAAAAATACTGCAGTAGGTCACAAAATTAAGATTGTCAAAATTGTATTTTCAATAGGTGATTAAAAGCTACATGTTGGTAAAACTAAATATTGTAGCAAAAATAGTTTTGCTTTATAGTGAGAACATTGTGTGCAAATTCTGAAGCTATTTCACTTGTGATTTTCATTTTGCAAATTTCTTACTATCCCAACCATAACAATGATGAAAATTAAATGCATTTTTTTTCCAGCTATCACAGGCCAACACCTGACTTTTCATTTTAAATAATACGGATCACACTGCCAAATTATGCTTGCTTTGTTTGTACCTAGCGATTTTTTTTTCACTACAAGTAATGCTTATTCTCATTGTAACTGACGTTATCAATAGAAATAGTCAGTAAGATGCATTTCTATTTCAAGGGAAAAATCAAAATTTAAACATTGTTCAGCAAAACTTTGAGATTTCTTGTGGAATTTTTTTTAGTGCAAAATCGTACAAATTTGGCTTTTTACAGTGCTATTTTGCTTAAACTTCATTTTTACTTTTCTGATCATACAAAAATATGAGGTCTATTGTATGTATTGATATAGACAAAGATAATATATGCAAATATTTTACTAGAAAAAAATCAAAACCAATTCAGTCAAGATGACCCCACTGAAATAAAAGGAACTCATTTTCTCACATAGATTTTTATCCAAAATTTTTGAGTGGGAGTGGGAAGGAACACAGGTTTTTAAAATGTTATGTCTAGTCCTGGTTATCACATGTAATACAGCACTAGTTTGAAGAGGTAATGAAAACATTCCCAATTTCTTTTGGAAGGGTAAAAAAAGACTGGAGAAAAAAAAGTTAGGAGAGCTCAGGGGACCAGATCTTGAGGGAGCAGGGCCATGTGTGTGAAATGTTCAACTCCCAAATCACATGGTGTATTAACGTGTTTTTATTCTCAGTGGTCAGATGAACAGTGTGCACCCCAAGTCATGTCGACAGAGTTCCAGTGTTCACAGACCTATCGACACTTGAAAGAGAATTTGTATGAGAAGATCATAGAATACTTTGACAAAGGAAAGGTAGGTCTGTAGATTTCTTCCCCGAATCTTTTTACTGTGTTCCTTTGTATATTCTTTGTATAAAATGTTTGTGTAGGGAATCCTCTTTGAAATGTGGGTCAAATAAAAATTGTGTCCTGAGGGCTTATTCACAGAATGTATCTGTTTTATATGAACATGTTCTTTCAATAACCACATTGACAAAGAAAGAGGGGTAATGTTTTTTTTACTGTCAGGCAGTAATAAAATAATAAAAAATGTTGAATATACTGTCCTTTACTAGGAAAAGAACACAGACTACACAGATTGCATTTCTAAACCAGTCAGTATCTCCCAAAAAACCAGACAGTTCAAAATGGACTTATTTCTTTCAGAGAAGTCTGAGAATTGTGTCCTAAACTTAATATGTAGTAGTTTGATGTTCAGTACCTAGGTTTAGTTCAGCTTCTAAAAAAAAAAAAAAAAAAAAACAAACAACAATTGTTGTTAAAATTTCCTGTCAATACAATGACAGTAGAGCTGAGATTTTTTGAAATAAAGCAAAGGACTAGAAAGCAGGGAAAAAAATCTGCAGTGCTGGATCATAAATCTTATGACCCAATAAGGCCTTTAAGTCATTGTGCCTTGTTCAGCTGTATCCAAAGGTATGAAAGGGGAAGGCAATTTATTACTACTTCTTGCAAAATAAAGGTATAACTCCCCCACAGAAATCCCTTCTATAATTCAGAAGGTAGAAAGTTGGTGGTGCTTCAGCACTGCGCAGGAAAATGCAGTGCTATTTATAATTTCTCAGGGTTTTTTGTTGGCATCTTAAATAACTGCAATGTACAGTGCCCACCCACTGTATCAGAATAATCAAGTCCTCAGGATTTCTGATCTACCTAGCATTCAGGTTCTCCTCCAATACAGCAGAGGAGGTTATCGGGCAGCTGAATGCAGGCTCAGAACTGCCTAGCATAGGAGTAGGTGGCACCATGTGAAAATGGTCATAATGTGTGTGACCACCAGTGACCTTACATCAGTAGAGAATTATGCCCAGCAACCCCCTTTTGTCGCCTTTAATCTGAATAGATGAGAATACTGATAGAATTTGAGAAAGAAACTACCTGTCTCGAGGATATATCTGCTTTAAGACCACTTTCGTGCTACATACATTAAGTGCCTATAGCAGATGAGAAAAACTGTCCTAGTCTTTCCAACGCAGCTCTGTAATTCCTTACAGTAATTTTCAGAGGTAGCTATTAAGTTGTGTGGAAAGAAGTAAGCTGCTACTCTGAGCAAGTGGCAACTTAAGTCTAAGCCTTGTAATCTTTTAGCTGTCTATATGCAAGGCTACCTATGGTTGTATATGCTTCTGAATTTCTTGTAAAATGAAGTTTGTTTTAGAGATGCAGGTGTCAGTCCCCTTATACACTGCTCCTATGCTTGGGGTGCATTCTGGATGGTATGCACCTCAGTGATTTACTCGTCTTTTTTAATGTATCTGAAAGGTTAGGTGACTTTTTTATTATCTTATTGTAAGAATAAAGTAGGCTTACTTATTTCTTCTTACAATGAACCACAAACCACTTATTTTTTACATTAATATGTTTTCCTAAAGTTTGATTGCCTTGAGTCTTCCATTCTAAATGTGCAGTTAATAAATGACTGCAATTTAAAGATAGAATAATCAATAAAACTGTAGTTAAACAGTTGATGCATTAAAAACTTGTTTGTTGGTACTGGATTTACTTTTTGAATATGTGGTTACATTGCAGATGTGGGAAGAAGCCATATCTTTATGCAAAGAACTTGCAGAGCAGTATGAAAAGGAAGTTTTTGACTATGAACTTCTAAGTCAAAACCTGGTAAGATCATATACAGATCTTCAAATTATTGCAGTCACAGAAATTAGTACTTTTGAGCTATCAAATGATAGAGCTGCTTATGAGCTTGTTGTCTACAACTGGGTTTTAATTGATTTGTCAAAGCATTGCTATGTTGTTGTAATGTTCCAGTGGTACAGATCCATAAAGAACTGTTTGTTAAAGTTGCATGGACATCTGTTTATTGAGATATTTTGAAACTTTTATAGACGAGATAAACACATTCTCAGTTAGTGCAATTTAAAGGACATGTATAACAGTGTTTTGAGACCTTTCTGCTGCTTTAGGGTTGAAAAAACACCTGGATGCAATTTTTCCCTGAAATTTTTCTTTTTTAGGAACTCAAATCATGACAAGCCTAAACAATTCTGTCCTAACTAGGGAGTGGGGAAGTAATACATCACAAGGAATTAGAACTAGGTCCAAAGGCTAGGAGGAAGATTTTTAAAGGAAGATAAACTGTTCAATTATTTGTTTTCATTAAAATTTAATTAATCTAGAAAAAATCCCCTTTGTCACATACCTTTTTTTTTTCCCACCCCAAGATTCCACACGTGCATGATCTTTAACAAGTGTTAATAAATTCAATAGATATCCCAGAGTCTTCCACAAAGAAACCATGGGAATCAAAACATGATGTTCTTGAACAGTGTTGTGTATAAAGCAAGCTTCTTTTCCTCTCAATGAATTCTACGTTTATCATAAACTAAAAGATAAAGACAATATTTTTGCCCATTCCATTTAAGTGGCAGTGTTGCGTGTCTCATAGGTGTAACGCAGGAAATAGAAATAGTAAACCTCGATGACACTTAGTATATTATGGAAGACATTGTTCGAGGGCCTTGACATAGTGTGTGCCCTTAGCATGATGCTAGGGCAAAACCTTGAGTTGATCCACACCTAAGAAAACATCTGAGGTAGGGAGTTTTTCCAAATGTACTATTTCAGTAATGTTATCCATTAAGTGTTTGAAGTGTAAAATGCAACTTCAGTGTTTGCTCTTTTCATTTTCATGCTAGTAAATTAAGGGTAAGCTGAGTCTGAGGTCAAATAATTGAAGTCAAAGCCACACACATTTAGCTATGTATTATATTTGCATATAAATGTAAACAATATTTAACGTACCACAGCAGTGTCATGTGCCATGTGCGTGCTACCTGATTATTGCTGTAGCTTACAAACTCATACTTGACAGTTCTTGCATATTCACTGACTGCTGTAGTACATAGCATAGTACTACTGAAGAGGTCAAATACCAAATGGAAAAACCCCTCTAAACAGAAGTAATTGCAGTTGGTTTTGTTTTCAGATTCAACAAGCAAAGTTCTATGAAAACATCATGAAAATTCTGAGACCTAAACCAGACTATTTTGCTGTTGGGTATTACGGACAAGGATTCCCCACATTTCTAAGGGTAAGCCTGTTTAAATTCTTACTTTTTTCACCTATTTTCATATGCTTCTAAAATCATGAGCCTACTCTACCATTGCAAGTGAGTCTCTGGGTATATTTGCCATGGATTTAGTTTTGCTTGGATGCAGGACTGTAGTCAGAATCTGAATTGTTACTTGTAAGAATATGCATGAAGTGTTTTCAAGATGTGTTTAAGCTGATTCTTTCTCTTGATTAGTTGTGGGAATATATGCTAATATTACACCAAAGGAAGCGTGCACCTTTTGTTTCTGGTATTATAGAAGTATTCTGTTAAATGAAGGAAACTGAACTACAAATGAGCCCATTTGGGGTTGGACTGTATTGTAAATGAGGACATTTCATAACACAAGGAGAGGAAGCAGGCCAGAAGAACCCTATATATTGGTATTAGAAAGCTGTGAAACCTGGATCCAGAATGTATTTGAAAGCAAGTCCTTTTACTTGACAAGAAGAAAAGGAATTTCAGTACTTTTCTCACCTCCCATTCTGATTTTATTCTGCTCTACAGGAGCATCGTCGGTGATGATGCCAGTTTATCTTCATTCTGTCTAACAGCACAAAGTATTGTCTCTGGTGTCAGTGCTGCATTCCAGCACCTGGTCAAAGAGGTGTCTTGCTTTGTAGTTAATGAATATTTGGAAAACAGTAACACTCATACCAAAATTTGGAGACCCCATTGTGTCTTTGTACTGATAAGCACGCATCTGTAACTTCTGCCTCAGCATCAGACAGCCCAAGAAATCAGCTATTTATTCCTTGCAGAACAAAGTATTCATCTATCGTGGAAAGGAATATGAGAGGAGAGAGGATTTCCAGGCACAGCTGATGAGTCAGTTTCCCATCGCAGAGAAGATGAACACTACCTCAGCACCTGGAGACGATGTGAAAAACTCTCCTGGTCAATGTATCCTTGAACACCTGGGAGATTACAGAATGAAGGCGGGTTGGGGAAACCTTGTTATTACCAAGAGTTTATCTGTGTGGAAGAATCATTTCCTAAAAAGGATGGAAGTTGATTAACATGGCAGCTCAGTTTGCAGTTTTAATTATATGTCCAGTGTGTCTTTTATGCTTTGTTCCTAAGATGTTTGCTTCTGGTTTTCTAACAATTCTAAGGAGTCTGTCTCTTTCAGTCATCATGGAATCATTTAGGTTGGCAAAGACCCTTAAGATTGAGTCCAGCCCTAAACGTAGTCCACCACTAAACCATGTCCCTAAGTGCCACATCTACACATCTTTTCAATACTTCCAGGGATGGTGACTCAATCAATCCCTGGGCAGCCTGTTCCAGTGCTTGACAAACCTTTTCGTGAAGAAAATTCTTTCAAGTTTACACATGGTTTACCTTTATTTTCTTCAAATGGCAAACCCAGTAATGAATACTTGAATTAGCTAAGTTTAAAGAAGCAAATTGTCTATTATTGGCTATTATTCCTAGCTGTTGTGTCTTGATATTAAATTCATGTCTTCCTTGGACATTGTTCTGACTGGCATTTGGGTATCACATGTATTTCTTGGCAACATAAATATGCCTTATGTCACTCTCAGTAATTTTCCTAGGAAAATTAATTCACAAGCATCATTAACCACCTTTTAGAATGCCTTAAATTATTCTTGTTTAAAAGTACTCTAACAGTTGCTTGCTCACATTATCTTTTTTCTTCATGTACTGATTTAAATCATTACTGGCTGAGCAGATACAAGATCACCTCACAGTATCAAACTTTGTTTTTTTTGCCATGTGTTAATTTTCCTTTATTAATTTGCAAGGTAATATTGTAACACTTCACGTGCTCTCTTGAGTATATGCCGATGGAACCAGCTGGAGGAGAAAAGGAATACTGTTTTCATTTCACATTTTTGGGACTGATGCAGAGAGTATTGCAGGCATGTCCAAAATAGTACATTAAGCTCGAGAGCCACACTCTCATAGTCTGTCTTGTCTCTTAACTAATGATATTGGTTTTGAGATCATATGCTTCAGTCCTTTCTTAAAGTAGAATTGGCCCAAGTCTATCTGCAACTAACAGGAGATGGTGCTGCTTGTGTACTTAAGAAAGAGCTATGGAATCTAACCAGAGGACATGAGTTTCAAATATACCGAAATATGTAAGAATATGATATGTTTACTTACTTTTTAATCTGAATACTGTATTTGTAACACTTTCATAGCAAAAGGAAATCTCAGGTAAAAGGGCTGCTCGATTATGGATTACAAAGATGAAATACTAACCATCATGACATTATGCATGCATAAAGCTAGTAAAACTGTTAACATCAGATATTCCTGATATTCTTTTTGTAAGTTGGCTTGGCCATAAAATTTAACAAATGATTCTTTGTGATAAAGTCAGCTACAGATATTCAATATTCAGTAAATAATAAAAATATGCAGTTCAAAATTAATATTAATATATATTCACTGGTTACTACTGCCACATTTTTCCTTTTTTGGCCAAGAAAGCTCCACAAATGAAACCCTGAACCCTGCAGATTTTTCACCAGCAAATGTCTTTTTTTTTATTCTTTTTTTATTTCTTCCACAGCCTACAGTATCTCATACTGATAGTTAATAACATGCCCTTAACTTTCACGATTTCAGATATCCAGTGTTTTACAGTGCAACCAGTCCTGGAGGAGCAACCTAAATTCAAAAATAAGGCAGTACCTGATCAAATTATAAAGTAAGTGAATTTCTGTAATAGGTAATGTAATGAAAATAAGTCCATATTCCTAAACCGAAAGCCATTATTTTGTCAACTCATTTATTTGCCAATGAATCTTAGAGCTTCTATTGTCTTAGTTTACTGGCATGTATTCCCCAGGAGTTTCATGAAGGAACATCTACCTATCTCCCATGTAAGGAAGAGCACCTGGTTACAGGAAGGGGAGGTGGAATCCATGCTTTGAGTCCAGGCTGTTGAGTTTTCAACACAGCTTCTTAAACAAGTGACAGAGAGAGGATTTGAGAGGTGACTGGCAGTATGAGAATGATTGAGTTGAAGGCTCTTGTACAACAGAATCTTGTTTGTCTTGGCAAATGGTTTCCATTGATACTACATTCAAAATTTTGTGAAGGAGTAAAGGAAATCAATTGTCCAAAGTATTTTGAGAACAGACTGGCTAATATTTCCAAACTCCTAACCCAATGTAGAACAGGTTGAAATTAATACATAATCCTAATTAAGTGTTCTGACTGCATGTGTGAAAAGTTATGGTCCATTCTAATAACTGATGCCAAAACTCCGTACAGTACCTACTGGAATATTGGTTGACTTCAGAGTTGCAAGATTTTTGGCTCCAAATCCATCAATATATAAATGGGGGACTACAAGAAAGATGGAGAGAGACTTTTTACCAAGACCTGTAGTGACAGGATGGGGGAAATGGTTTTAAACTGAAAGCAGGTAGGTTTAGATTGGTTATAAGGGAGAAATTCTCCCCTGTTAGAGTGGTGAGGCACTGGCACATGTTGCCCAGAGAAGCTGTGGATGCCCCTGGCTCCCTGGCAGTGTTCCAGGCCAGGTTGGATGGGGCTTTGGGCAACCTGGTCTACTGGAGGGTGTCCCTGCCCATGGCGGGGGGCTGGAACTAGATGATCTTGTAACTTAAGGACAGCAAAAAGAACAAGCACCATCAGTTAAGGCAGGCCGTGTTTTCTCCCTATTCTTGTCAGTGCCTTGTGAAAGCACAAGGTATCGCTGTATCTCCTTAATTGCAACTCGTTAAAACAGGCAACTTAAGCTAAAATTTCTCCAGGTAAACTGAGGCACCTGCATTTTTAATGCCAGAAAAGCTTTGCAATGCCTCTGCATTTAAACAAAAACTCAGACTAAATGTTTTAACAACATGTGTATTACGACTTTTCAAAATGAGACTGAAGATAGAAGGCTGTTTCTTATTGGCTGAGATGAATTCATTTCTAGCTGTTCCACAGCTGGATTCAAACCAGGTGTCACCTTTGTCTACAACCTTCTCTATAGAATCTTTACTGACATTTCACTTGATTCAGAGTGGAAAAATAAGAATCACCTCCCCACATACACGAAGTAAATAAAGCAGATATAAGTACAGGTCTTGTACTACAAGATTAAAAAAAAAAAAAACAACACAAAAAAAAACAAACAACCAAACCAAACACCAAAGCAAAAAAGACCCACCCAAAACCAAACAACTGTGGTCCCAATTTCTACTAGAATTCATTTTTAAATCAGTAACTGCAAGTCAGTTATAAATCTGGTCTTGTTTGACTAGATTTTAGTGTAGTACCAACCACATTTTGAACTTGTAACGTTTTTATTTAGCAAAGTGCTCCACATAAAGTACAATCTCTTGTTGTATGGGAGATTTTGTAATTGTTTGTCTCAGCTGCAGAATTAAACCAAACTGCTAATTTCATCTGGTCTTAGAGATGTATTGTTATGAGTGTACTTTATTGGGCATTTAATTGTTAGTTATGTTAGTTGATGGCAATGCATTTATTCTATAAAAGAGCTTCAAAATATCTGTACTTTCAGATAGAACTGTATAAAGCGATCTGAGTCGATATGGCAGTATTTTCCACTTTCTTTTCCTTATTGATGAAGATAATCATAATAGTTTGGATTGGAAACCGTAGGTTCCTATCAACTAACATAATAGAAGTTTGCTTAGCTCAACTGTCTGAGGTCTCTCTGTTCATTTGTTTCTCTAGGCTGCCAAAACATGACTTGGTTTGACTGTAAGGTATTGCTGAGATTCATTTTGCTCTGCAAAATTAGCTTTTACTTATAATGGCTTTAAATTGAATTAGTCTTTAAAACCAAAACTAAAAACCTAAAAACTTAACCAAAACTGCGATCTCTGTTCTTTCAAATTAGCCAGTGCTAAAAGCTAAGCGGTTATGAGTTTAGTGGAAATATGTGCTCACGTTGATTGAGAATGATTGATTCATTAGCTAAATAGAATAGATCATAACATGAATTTGCAATACATGTCTTTGCATTGATGTCCCCCCTCTACAAGTGTTTATATACATTTTCTTATCCATCACAAGAAATTATTAATGGCTTCAAACGTTTAGTTTATTGAATAACTATTTTTCTGCATTGTGAGCAGAATTGTTAGATATGATTAAACTGATTTGGCATGCACTGTGGATGAAAAAACACATGTATTTCAGTCCATATATCTGCTCTGTTCAGTCAATTACTTTTAACAAAATGTGCTCCTTTTGTATGCCATTATAAAGTTGGCAAGCAGTGTGCGTGCCACAGCAAGAATGCAGGAAAGTAAAAATCTTTTATAGGCTTTAACATTAATCTGGGAGTTCTGGAATTTTTACACCTGGAAATTACACCTAGTCACAAGCTGAAGCTTAATATTTGTAAAATACTGTGTGCTGACTCCGATTTATAGATAAAGTAGTTGTCTCCTGAGTTTTCAGTAAAGTGCTTTTTTTTTCTGAGCAGTAAATTTTCTTTTAATTAAAAACTCAACTGACTCAAAATGAAATATTTAACTGTGATAACAAGATTCATAAATTTCTGAATTCTGTTTTTTACAATACCCTTTTTTAAATCTTTCAGTTTTTATAAGTCCAACAATGTGCACCGGTTCCACTATTCAAGACCAGTCAGAAAAGGATCTGTTGACCCTGAAAATGAATTTGCTGTAAGTAAATCAATGACAGGGTGATGGAGGCAATTCTGGTAGCTGTGACTGAATTTTGATCTAGATACTTTTGGTCTCAGATTACTCATTACAGACACTCTAATTTTAAGAGCTGGTTTAAAAAAAAAAAAAAAAGCAAGATTTCTCTATTTCAGCACTACTCCTAGGTACTTAACTCAATGGTACATTACTGTTTTGATTGCAGGTAAACATGATGTAGTTAAGAATGTTCAACACATTTGTGTTAAGCAGTAATGTTTTCTGGTGCAGATTTTCATTATGAAACAAGATGACATGTAAATAAATATCAAACAGTTTGCCTCTTGTAGTTTACGACACTTTTGTCAGCTGCCGGCTTGGCAGTGAGAGGTGTGTGTTGTCTGCTTTCATCAGTCCTGTGAAATCTTGACAGAGTACTACCTATGTCATTTTTATTCCCATGCAGTGCTGAGAAATAGTCTTCATCGTTCAAAATTCTAGGAAATCTGCAACACCATAATTTATTTTTCAGTGTCGTGCATAAAAATGTGATAAGTTTCTATATTTTAATTTTACAGATACCTGATGTTTTATAGTTTGTCATGAAAACTATACCATCCAATCTTTATGGCTAAAGCTGTACTCTTGGGTGGCTGATGGGAAAAGCCTTTTTTTTTTTTTTTTTTTTTCTCCCAAATAACGTGCAATTTCAGTTATGTGCGTGCTGACCAGTAGAGTCAACAATTTTGTGTAAGGAGCTTCTTACCTGCTCTTCAATTAAATGCTTCAGATGCAAACTCTACCCTGACATCCCAGCTTTGCACTGTATTATCAAGACTCATGATGCACATTGGCTTCCTTTGCAAACTGGAGAGTTTTGAAACCATTTATGAGTATACATTTAATTGGCTTTACAAAAATTAAACGGTTAATGTTTTCATTGCTGATGACAATAGATTTTAGCATGCTTACTTCAGATGGGTGGAAATTTGGATAGTTGAACTATATCTTCATTGCATTCATTATTATGTTTCTCAGTACTGGCAGTTTAGATGAGCTGATATTGGTAAAACAAGGAGCAGTAGGGTAAATGAACTACTGGCATTTTAAAATACCAAGAGCTAGTCTTGTTCGGAAGAGGAAAACAAAAGAGGAAAAAAAAGTAAGGATCCTGCAAGTTGTTATAGGGCTATTACTGCTTTTAATTGCAGGAATATGTTTTGAAAGTGGAGGGAGGAAGTATTATCTTGGGTAGAGGGGAGAGCAGGTCATTTTAGGCACAGTCATTCAATCTGTAATGGCAAAAGTAGGAATAGATACTAAAAGATTCAAGGGTAATTTTCCTTTTCCTCTGCTTTGTGCAGGCTTAGTGCCTGAAGATGACCTAATCTGAAATCAGAAAAATGGTTTGTGCAAATTATTGTGCTAGATTCATCTTGCAGTGTCTTTTCATGCAAAAATGTGCATATGTTTTCCATCTACATTATTTTCACTCTGACATTTCAGAAGGCAGAAGAGATTAAAGTTTAAATCCTGAAGTATCATTTTCTCCCTGCTATGTTTTTTTAATAGTCTATGTGGATTGAGAGAACATCATTTGTAACAGAATACAAACTTCCTGGAATTTTACGATGGTTTGAGGTTGTCTCCATGTCACAGGTGTGTATTAACATGCTAAGAACGCATAAAACATGTATCTACACGAATCCTCATATACAAAATCATTTGCAAATTTATCACACAAGGCTATTGTTCTTTACTTATTTTTGTAGATACAAAACTGTGATTACTTATGTCTTTCTACTGCTAGAATCAATATATCTTACAAGATGATTTATAGTTTTAGGACCAAGTCCTAAGAGAATTGAACAAATCTGTGTTGGTTTGCTGAGTTGTAAGAATGTTGCTCATATATGTGAAGTTTTAAAAAATAAAAAAGACATTTTTATCTCTTTATAAACTTTAAAAGTCTTCTCTTTCTTTATAGACTACAATTAGTCCTTTAGAGAATGCTATTGAGACTATGTCCACAACAAATGAAAAAATTCTGATGATGATTAACCAGTACCAGAGTGATGAGAACCTTCCTATTAATCCACTTTCTATGCTTCTGAATGGAATTGTTGATCCAGCTGTTATGGGTGGCTTTGCTAAATACGAGAAGGTAAGAGCTTTTAAGACAATGGAGAGAACATATTCAGATATGTTACTTCATAATCCTCCTACATCCTTTGTTCCAAGTGGCAGTGGTATGTGGGCTGGCAATATGAAAGCCATAATTGCACCCATTAAGAGATCGTCATATCCTGGTCACATCTGTCTTTGAAAGCAGAAACTGGCAAACTAGAGTAACTGCAGCTCAGTATTAATTGCAGTTATGAGGGTTTTCATATACATGTGAGATGAGATAGCCCTTTTGTAATGAAATAGGCTCTCTCACATCAAAAGATTTGGTCTGGAGTAAATGTATTGGGTTTGTCCTACAGTAGATCTGGAGTATTTAGATCTGGGTTATCAATTAAACAATCATCAGGTTTTCTCAGTAACTGCAGCCATTCTGTGTAGCAGGTTTTGTTGTTAAAAAATGGGAATAGAAATAAAAACTGTTCTGGCAATACATGGAAAATGGAATGTCTTGAGGAACTGACCTGTAGAAAACTTGTCCCTAAGACTGCCTTGTGAAAGCGAGGCAGGAGAGAAAGCAGGAATGTTAAAAACTCTTATAAATTTAAATTCTAAATTATTATTAAAGTTTTGGATGAAAATGAATATGGGGTTACCCTACAGCTGTAGACCTCTATTATTTCTGCCTGCCATTTCCTGATGAAAAGCATGTGCCATGCTCAGTAGGCTCAGCATGTCAGGTAGACTCAGATAGTGCTGAAAAGGTGCCATATATAGGTGTACAAACATAAATTATATGCTCTACACATGACATATTCTGGAGGAATATGACTTATGCTATGTTAATTGGAATGTATCATTTGTTTAGATATTTGGCAGTCATGGACAAATAGCGACATTCTTTTGTACCTGGGGGATAAAACTTCTGGGCAGCAAAAGTTCATGTGTATGCAATATCATCTTCTGCTTATCTATGAAAGAGTTCAATTTCTTCATTGTATAACACTGGCTAATGTCAGTAAGTAGGATACTTGAATAAAATGATAATTTATCAATTTAAATTATGATACTACAAATTTGTGCCTTTTTAGTTTCAATGCAAGCTTAATACAATTATTGGGTTTCATAGTAAAGGTCTCAAGCTCAGAAGCATTGGATAAAGTCTGAATACCTTTTAACAAAACAGAGAAACCTCAGTTCTCAATGGATATAGGAAGGAATTATCACTAGCAGCACCTGGTTAAGGAATATGCATGTGTATCATTTGGTGACCAATAGTCTGGTCACCAGCTGGAGTCAGTGGAGTAATCACTGATTTCTTTACCTGTTGAAATGATGGACTGAATTTTTTTTTTTTTTTGTCTAAGGCTTTCTTTACAGAAGAATATATCAGAGACCATCCAGAGGATCAAGAAAAGCTCAATAGACTCAAAGATCTAATTGCTTGGCAGGTAACTTCTTACTGAGAGCAGTGATCTGAGGCTTCATCAGCTATTCCTTTCTTCTATTCCTTTCTAGCAGGAGAACATAGCATTTAGATGATTGTGTCATTTTTACCATTTGTTTGGGGTGGGGTTTTTTGACAGCTTTCCACCCCCCCACCCCACCCCCCCACTGTTTCCCCAAAGCAGGGAGCAGTAGAAGAATAAGATTCGTCTACAAACGTCCTGTGTAGCGCTCTGATGAATTCATAGTAATTTTTTCAAAAGGAGCTCATGGTAAAATGTTCTCTCTTAGACTAAATCTTCTGTTTCAGAGTATGTAAAAGGACTATCTATTTATTATTCTATTTAGATATTCATAATTTCCCTTAAATAGGAAAAAGGGCTTCAACTCTTTCAATTTTAATGTGCCTAACAGGGACCAATGTATTCCATTACTAACCAACCAAGATCACTGACCAAACAGCATAGTTCCTTACCCTCTGATGTGGCATGTGTTTGATAAAACATTCTTGGGGATGTAAGTGATCCTGTCCTTCAGGTTTTTTTAAAATCTGTGCCTAAACTGGAGAAATGGCTCAACTACAACAATCACATCATATTTCCTGAGGTGTATCATCATTATAGTGTCCGTTAGGAGTTAGATGAAATGCTACTAGAATCAGGGGAATTACCCCTTATATGTCCTTATGTTCTAGGGAAAGCAGTAGGCTTGAAAAGTACTTTGCAGAACACATCATTTGGAATGGTTTATCAAAAGCCACATATACTTGGCTACATTTATGGTTAAAAGGGCCAGGATTTCAAACTCAGGTTGTATTCCTGGAGACAAAACTGAGAGCATGACAAAAGTCATAAGGACTTCATGAATTGCTGGGAAAACAAGCATTTGCAAATGTCAGAATTTCTTTTGGGAAGTAACTCTTTCCTGGGGGTGGGGGGGGAGGTGGCTTGTTTGCAGGTGGGTTAGGTTTCCTTTTTTGTTGTTTTTGGGGTTGTTTTGTTTTCATTAGAAACCTTAATGGAATGCTAGTTGCTCACAAGAGTTATTTTCATGCTCAACAATCCTTCAAGACTGCTGCTACTTGTCTTTTGTGGGACAAATAGCATGGAAGACCATGAGTAAATCTCCAGAAGAAAACTGAATATTCTTCTTATACAAGTGGCAATGAGGTTATTTGGGGTTTTTTATTATTTTTAGTGAACACATGATAAGCCAACCAACTGCAGAACCCTTTTGTCCTCAAAGAGAAACGTGCATCTATGGAGGTGGTAGCAGAAAAAAAACTATTTTTGCTGCGATTCAAGGGAAAATGGCTCTTTTCATTGGCCTAAGCATTTGTTGTGACAATGGAGGGAAGAAAAACGTGACCTCAGAAATTATCAATTCTATTTGCATTATCCAGTCCAAATAGAAATTATTGCCATCAATACATGGCAAAATGACTAGGAGAGAAGACATACACATTTTTGCACTTAGGTAGCTTGTTAAGAAACCAATAACTGCTAAGTCCTCTGAAATTTAGATGGTTTAAGTGAGAAAGAACTGTTTGCTGTGTAAATGAATGGGCATAGTAATTGCTATATGAAGGCATAATATAGTGATCTCCCTTTCAAGAGGGATGTTATGAAATAGTGTGAGTTAATCCGGAATTTTACTATCAGAAGTGAATGGCTCAAGATATATCTCATGATGTTCCATGTCTCATTCTTTGTACTAATGCACTGAAAAATTCTTCCTCATTGATTTAATCTTATGCCATCCTTGTGAGAGGGCTGCAGTGCCCTGGGCTGCATCAAAAGCAGCGTGGCCAGCAGGCAAAGGGAGGTGATTCTGCCCCCCTACTCCACTCTGGTGATATCCCACCTGCAGTACTGCGTCTAGCTCTGGGGTCCTCAGCACAGGACAGACATGGACCTGTTGGAGTGAGTCCAGAGGAGGCCACAAAGATGACCAGAGGGCTGGAGCACCTCTCTTACGCACATAGGCTGAGAGTGTTTGGGTTGCTCAGCCTGGAGGAGAGAAGGCTCTGGGGAGACCTTATAGCAGCCTTCCAGTAGCTAAAGGGGGCTTAGAAGAAAGATGGAGACTAACTTTTTAGTAGGGCCTGTAGTGATAGGACAAGGGGGGTAATGGTTTTAAACTAAAAGACGGTAAATTAAAACCAGATATAAAGAAGACATTTTTTATGATGAGGGTGGTGAGACACTGGCACAGTTTTCCCAGAGAGATGGTAGATGCCCCATCCATGGAGAGATTCAAGGCCAGGCTAGATGGGGCTCTGAGCAACCTGATCTAGTTGAAGATGTCCCTGTTTGTTGCATGGGGGTTGGACAAGATGGCTTTTAAAGGTCCCTTCCAACCCAAACTATTCAATGATTCTATGATTCTATCTCTGTTTCATAAATGACAAAGAGCAAGAATTAATCATTTATTGTCCTCTCAGCCTTGAAATGAATCTTCCAAATAGTTTTAATAGATTTTTCTTGGCACTATTTTCTTAACGTACTTGAAGTTTCTTCCTGTTTCATTTTGATTCATCTCAGTTTGGTTATTAGTTTGAGTCACCAAACTTTACAGCTTTCTCCTGTATCATTGCCCACCACAGGTTCTGTATATGGTTGCTTTCTGACCATCAGAAGTACTTAGTGTATGTAGTGGTATAAATTGACCATAGTACCATTTGGCATTAGGAAATAAAGTGGTAATTTATATCTATCCCTGTAAATCCCTCTGAATGGGACAAACAGGTCAGTCTGTAATAGATGGGTTTAAATACCATGTTCTTAAAAGTTATATTGAAATTGAACTTCCATAAAATATGATCAGGTCAATAGGTGGACCGATGTATACAACATTAATAGTATTTATAGGGTCAGAACACAAAAAGGAAGCATGGAATCTAAGTGGATTTTACAAGAAAGCCCCAAACATTAATGCAAAACAGCTAAAAGTCAATGGTAAAGCAGTTAGAAAAGGTTACTGGCAGAAGGGTAGCTAAAAGTATGTTGCACAAATCTGATAAATCACCTTCTTCAAAGACTGAAGAATAATGACATGTCTTTATATTTTAGAGAAGCACTACAAAGTTTCTCTTTGTGAATACGTTTATTATTAATTAAACAGCATGTCAAAGTGTAGGTAGACTAGTAGTCTAAGAATTTCTTAAACTCTTGTATGGTGTGTTTAATCTCATGAGTGATTAATATTAAAATACATAGAGGAGAGAGAACAGTCACTATGAGGCAGCCAACATTCTTCAAAAATTGACTGAGCAAGTCCATTTTTCCAGAGCCCTTTCCATCTTGTAGTTGCTGCTAAAAGTTGAGAACAACTGACCAATCTGTCTGCCAATCACAGTAAGAGTGTCGCACTTCATTTAGCAGATACTTTAAATGGAGCTAGAAGGGTTGTCAGACCCAGTTTAATATTCTCACTTTTTTTTCTTCTTTTTTTCCTTCTTCAAGATACCTTTCCTTGGGGCTGGAATAAAAATTCATGAAAGAAGAGTTTCTGATAATCTTCGTCCTTTCCATGACCGCATGGAGGAATGTTTCAAGCATTTAAAAGTTAAAGTGGAAAAACAATATGGAGCCAGAGAATTGGTATTGCTCTCCTTTTAACCTCTGCTGCACTTTCTGATTGCTTAATACACACCTCGTTCTTCTAAACAAAAACATATACTGAACTTTTTTGTTTCTTGTGTGTTTTCTTGTGATCTGAAGGTAATAAGACCTGAGTTTTATAGTAAGAGTTGGTTCAATTCTCTGATGTATCAAATATTCCTCGTTCTCAAAGATTTGGAGTATTTTATTATGTGTATGAAAATTGCAATTCTTTTCTGACTTATTGAGAAAGTAAAAGCAAATTCTCACATTTCTCCTCTTTGTAATTTTTCTTAGCTGCTTAGGGCTTTGATCTGCAATTGATGTCTCCCTGTGCTAGCCACTTCCAGCCGTGTTGCGAAGCAAAACCTATCATGTGTATAATAACTATAAACGTTAGTTGAGACCAAACTGAAATATATGGGAATTGGAGGATATCTTCTCAACACAAATTGTCTCTCCAGACAATTCTTGAATAAAATAGTCTATCTGAGCTTATGCAGGCTAGCAAGAATGATATTGGCTGGTTTGGGGGATTAAACACCAGTTGCTCTAGAAATTATTTTATGGTGTTGCTTTCAGCATTGATGATTTTATAAGAGGATTTATTTCTTCTTTTATAGGGGAGAAAGTAGCAAGTTTCTAAATTTTAGATTTGTGCTGTGTTACACACCAATATGATGAAAATTCTGTGTATTTATCTCAGTATGTTTTTCTTATTTTCAGTCCCATGCCTCCATCCTTGGCAATAATGAAGAGACTGTAATCCACAATTAGCAATCTTGTCTAATCCTTGAACCCTTCAGCACTCTTACAGATCAGCACATTAAAAAAAAAAAGTAATCTATTTAAAATTTTGCAAAAACAGAGAATGTACTTTTTGTATGGCACTACTGCCATTTTACCATGTCTGACTCTGGCTGGCTTGAGCTTTTTTATTAGAAGAAAAGAAAAGGAAAAAAAAAAGTTATGCAGCTATTCTGTTTTATCACAAGATTCTGGCCATTCAAAGTATAAGCAGCATGTAAACTCATTGCATGTAACTTAATTGAATGTAAACTCTGTAAAGCACTTGAAAATAATTCTTGAAACTACAAATGTTTCCAAGTCTTCTGCTACACACCAAAGTCTTAGTGCGAAATGACATTAGAAGCAAAGTACTTGAGAGTTTGGCATATGAAATTATGCATAAATTTTTAATATTTTCTGGATGATCAGAACAAACCCCTATACTCTAATATGAGAAGTTTTTTAGAAGTTATTCATATCCTGTTTATGGGATAGAAATTGAACTAGGGTACAAAAGTAGTTTATGGTACACACGCACTGGGAAATTCTCAAAAACCTGCATCATATCATGACATTGTGATGAGCTAACTAGGGAGAGGCATGCTCATCCCAGGAAATAAACAGAAAAAGAGAGAAGAGCTGACTGCACTCTACAATTTTAGATCCCAGAAGTCACCCCTGAAGAAAGAAAACAGTTCTAGTATTAGCCAAGAAATATGATTTTTGTCCCTACCTTATTAACAGGAGTAACAAGAAAGCATTTGGAAATAAGTCAGATTGTTTCAGTTAACTTTGTACCAGACTGCAAAGCCTAAATAACCATCATCATCAAGCTGAATATTTCCATTGTGATAGCTAAATCTTCTGCAAGAAGATTTGGAGGGAAATCTTTTTCTTATTCCATTGCAGAACGTGCTCTACCTCACGCTTTGCAGAGAGAGATGATGCAGCATATATGGCTTTGTGCAATATGCATACACGATGACCTGGAGAATCCTCCTGTTCTTCCTGTCTGGCTATTAGGAAAATAAACTTTCTCCAACATTTGCAAACATATAATTTAAAAAGGCTGCATTAATGTATAGCAATGGCAGAACCTGTTGTATTGAAGAAGCGGCATGATTAGTGCCTTGGAGCAAGGACTAACTAAAATCTATTTGCCCAAGCAAGCACTTTAATGGCGTGTCCCAGGTCTGTTCAAAATAAGATCAGCAGACACTGTTTACTTTAATTTCTTTTGCAAACATAAAATTATGTCAATTGTAGTTTTAGCTACTCAGTGTATCATTGAGTTTGAGAGGTCTTAGATTGTATCCAGACAGAAGAGTCACAGTGATTAATGGTTGCAAATAACTTCTTTCATGACAAATGTTAGAACAACTGTGCTATCTTCAAGACCTAGTGAGAAGGGATGAAATGAGGTTCATGCAAAGTTGTTTGACAGAAAATGTTTCTCTTTTCCATTCTGTAGCCAGATTTTGATGACAAGAGAGTAGGACGGCCGAGATCCATGCTGAGATCCTATCGTCAGTTATCAGTTATTTCACTGACTTCCGTGAATTCAGACTGCAGTACTCCAATCAAAATTGCTTCAGAAAGGTTGGTTACAATACAAATTCTTTCAGTTGTGGTTTTTAAATACTTTTATGGGATGAAACTAAAAGATTGAAGAGGGAAAAAAAAAAAAGGCATTCAAGGATAAAGACCACTAGCAGTCTCTTCAGAGTACGCCAAAATTATTTTTAGCTGTAGCTATCACTGTCTCCTGGCTTAAAGCTACAGTATTTCAACATTAGTAGACAAAATATGCTCAAGTCTCCCTGAAAAAAGTGACATTGCCTTTTTAGGAAACAAATATGTTTTAATTTAAATGACATTTCAAACATAATACAAAGATCTGGGTTTTTTGCAAGTTTGTCTTTATACAGCTTTTAACTTAATTAGCATCCTTTTGCTTGTAAAAATTGGAGAGGAAGAGGAAAGCCTTTACAAACTTACAAGTAAGGAGGTGGAATGTTTTAGCAAAGCCTGGAGTAATGTAAAATGCTTTGCCTAACTGCAGTGCTGGGAAATGTAGACTTTTAAGTTTAAGAGAATAGTTATAGGTGTATTGTTTAGCTTTTTCATCCACAATTTGGTTTGATCACTATAAATTATCCTTTGGGCACACAGAACTTCTTCCCAAACAAGGCACATATGAAATTGATCTTGCTGAGCAATGTTTCTGATTTTTTTTTTTTTTTTTAAAACACCTGATCTCCCTTTTTGAGTAGTTCAATTTTAAACAGTAAAAAGTCCAAAAGTGTACGACCCTAACTTGGAAGTGTTTCTTCTTAAGTTACCCCTCTGTTCTGGTGTGTTCCTGCCCTTCAGCTTCCATTCAAGAAGGGTGTAGCACAGAAACATGATTTGTGGCATATCTGCCAGCCCTATGTCTCTGATAAAGCATGTCTTCTACAGAACCAGACAACTATACTTAAGCAGCTAAATCATGCGCCTACTTTTAACTCTCGTGTTGCTAATTTGTTTCTAGGAAGCACAAGCCAACAAATTCACCATGCTACTTGCTTTAACAATTTTTGTTGTAAAATAAGTTCAGTCCTATGTTCAATGGGCTAATTACATCAGCAGAGAAGGGAGTAAAGCCAGCACCAATTTCATAAATTTTTTTAAATGAAAAATAGCCCAATTTTTAAACTATAAAAATTAGAGGAAGAGAAAGATGGAAATTTTTTTTTTACACTGAGTATGTGCATTGTTGTCCAATATGGTGAAATAAATAGGAGGATGCATTTAAAACATGAGAATAAAAGGTAACTCCGTTCTGCTCTTTTCAACAACCAAAATAGCATGTCTTGATTTCAGCACCATCACCATCATGCATAACTTGCTGTATGAGCTCTAACTCTGTTTAGTTTAGGAGTTCTTAAGCTAATGCCCAAATCTTTAAAAAGGGATTTGCATTCATATTAATATTTTACATTCTTTGCAACACTTCAAGACAGTGTCATACCTCCTGAAGGCATCTTATTTGTATCTACAGTTGCCAGCTGAAGCACATCATGTAATTTTTGCCAACAGTTTGCAAGGCTGCATAGAAAGTCAAAGGAAAGGATGACCTGCATTTATATTTCATGGGGAAATGACGTCAGAATACAAGTGGCTTTTAAAATATCACTCAGCAACTTGTACTTTTTTCTTTTGCTCCTGCAGCTTTGATCTGGAAGTACTGCTACCAAAGCCAGTAAAAGCAGAATCAGAGGAGACTGCTCTGCAGATTAATCCTCACCCTGAAGTAAAGATGAGAAAGTCCAAAAAAAGAGCAAAAAGAAGCAGTGTGGTGTTTGCTGATGAGAAGACAGCACCTGACATTTCTATCTCCGAGATGAAATGCGTATGTTACTGATTTAGAGTAGTATTTTATAATCCATAAAAGAGAGGACATTACTCCTTTGCTCAGGAAAAGAAAAATGTATCACATAGAACTCTAGCTGTCATAAAGGGAAATATATGCAGGATGCAGAGATGATCTGCCCTGCCGTGAATGAAACCTGCAAGATGCTGAGGAGGAAACAAATCAATGGAAAAATCAGAACATCTCTACTTGTTTATGATGACAGATAATATAGCCCGAAGTTGCAAATTCTGAAGCTTGGTTAGCTTGCAATGGAGTGCTATATTGGGCGGGTTAAGCTGGCTTTCCTGCAGAGAGCCAATTGACTGTGCTGACATTTCACGGCAGCTCCTTGCAGTCAGGGCTATTTCAAAAGTGATGAGCCCTGTACCTTTTGTACGTCATTATGGAACATGCAGCTGTTAGGAAATTGCAAGATTGCAAACAGTGTTCCTTAAATGGTCCCAGACTGAAGTTTGGAAGCACAGGCATCTCTCACTCCATAGATGATCTAAGTGCTTTTATTGCATTGCTAGATCATTAGAATGACTTATATAAGTTACATTGTGCCTTTTTTCTCCCCCCCCCCCCCCTTTTTTTTTTTTTGGTAGTTTAATTCTCAGGAGACTTTTCTTCTTTTAATATAAAAAGAAATAACACTTTAAAAAAAAAAAAGATGTCCTGTTGATACACAAGCCCTATCTAAATTAAAGGATCAGGCAATAACAGATTGTTGAATTACATGGAGAGCATAAATAATTTGATAAAAAATTTTTGGAAGAGTTATCAAAGGCAAAGTGAATTCAACAGGAAGCTAAGATTCTTTTGGAAAATAAGGAGAAACTTGTAGAAGATTATCATTGTCTTACACCATGTGTCC
Organism: Aramus guarauna; assembly: GCA_013400195.1. Classification (NCBI taxonomy): domain Eukaryota; kingdom Metazoa; phylum Chordata; class Aves; order Gruiformes; family Aramidae; genus Aramus; species Aramus guarauna. Next base: position 5,315,102 of record VXBL01008568.1, read on the forward strand.
TTATACAAAAGAGAGATATAAAGCACAGTCACAGTCTGAGAAGCATTTATATACAAAAACAAGCAATACCTTTGTATTTTGATTAATTTAGATAACACATACACCTAACTGTGGGAATCTCACTATGTACTGAGTTAAAGGATTTTCTTTTGCTTCAGAAAAATAGTGATAAGCCTCACAGCAGCTGAGCTGGCTATGTTAATGCAATAGGAAAAAATGTTTTCAAAACTTTTTACATTGCAGATCACAGTCAGAGCTGGCTGATGGTATTATTCCAAAGATATGGTAGGAATACCATCCTACAGTTCCAGATTACAGCATCTCTTCTAGCTAGCTTTTTTAGAGTAATGCTTTTTTCTGTGGGGAATTAAATGTATTTAACTGTAAATCATCTGCCAAATTGTTACATGTTTTTAGCTAGCCTATAATATTATATGTGGACCCAATTCTACTAGTTCTAGTTACTTTTGTTGTTTACTCTGCAAACAATCCCATAAAAAACTTGGGTTTGGCATGATAGTTTGTTTATTAATTATTTTCTTTTATGCTTTTCACAAAATACTATTTTGTTTAGATCTTTGTTGCTCACATCTCAGTTCATCATTAATGGCTTTTTTTTTTAATTAAACAGCTGTCAAGGAAATACGAGTTCATGAGTGACACCAACCTCTCAGAACATGTAGTGGCACCTCAGAAAACATCTGTCCTCAAGCAGATGAGTTCTGTGAGTCGTTCTATGCCAACTATCCCAGGTAAGCTGCTTACAGTTACGTAAGAGCTCTCCACTTCTTTATTGCTATGTTAAGAAAACAACTCCAAGCAGAGCAGGTAGCTCTCTCTATGTGGCTCCATGCCTCTGAGACAAAGATTACAATTTAAGTGTGTATTGTGCATGTGAGGCTGAACTGCTACAATGCTTGATAACACTGGGCTGCCTAGTGCTAACATGCAAATTCTAAAAGCATTACTTCTGGAGCTCCAAATTTTGCTTCCTGGTATACTGGGGGCATCCCCCCTGCCTTGAAAGAGGCAAGGTTTATTCATCTTGCTTGCTTTGTAGGGACTCACTTGCAGAAGCAAGGGCTTCCGCAGTCTGCCCTCTGAGCTGAGGGCAGCGTTTGAAACAGGAAGAATTGCTCTGTACTTTGCTTTGGCAGATGAATATCCCCAAAGGTTGCCCCATAGTAGGGTTTCAACTTCTGCTTTTGATGTTAGAGAGGAATCTCATAAGCCTCCCTCACAGCAAGAGAAAGGGGAAACAAGATAACGTAACTGCTCAGTAGAATGATTGACAGTTGCATGGTAGGGAAGGGGAAAGTGTAACTGAAGGTGAAACTCATCTCTAGGCCAGGGTGTATAGGATATTTCAATATCCTTTACCCCCTACTTCTTCCATAGCACATCCCATTTCTTAGCCTGCACTATCCTTATCTTTCCAGATGCCTGTAACAGACATTTAGCACAACACAACAGACTGTCATGGCCCACTTCTTTTTCATGTATTTATCTATTTTTTCTTCTTTGACTAGATTGGTTTATTTTTTTTTCACTATTCAGATTTAATGTCATGAAGTTGAGTGCTTCCCTATTACATATTTTTGTATTCTAATTATATAGTTAGATTAAAAATGTCTCATTTCTTTCCAGTAATTGCAGTAGTTCATTATTTTGAATTCTGCTTTATCTTATACTCTGACTCTCCTTTTTTTGGTTTTGTTTTGTGCAACGAATATATTTCTGTTCTAAGGATTAACTCTGTCCGTCAGCCCTGTGGCACCTGATGAAACAATTGCATCACATAGGTTGAGTCAGCCAGTGTTTCCTTCCACCTCAGATGGTGACAAGAAAACCTTCAAAAAAAAGAAAGTGAACCAGTTATTTAAAACAAGGGTAAGTTATGTGTTTATGCCGAAAAAAGAAAGTGTTACCTCTTCAAAAATTCTATGCTCTGAAAATTAAGTATTTTTAAAATACCTTAAGATCATAAGTCAGACCTTTTTTTTTTCCTCTCATCAGAGGGAGGAGTGGAAGCTCTATGGTGCAACAAAAATTGGCCTCTGGCTGTGCTGTTTGGAGTAGGGATGTACATCTTTGTGGATTTGAGAGGCTCAGTTGTGCATTTCTGCATCTGTACCACAAGAGGTCTCATTCGACCTACTGATTTCTTTCTGATTTGCTTTAGATAACATTTATTAGCAAAAGAGGAAAGCAATTACTTCTTGTTCAATTTAATTAGCGCTAGCATCAGAGTAAGGTAAGCATAGCATATATGGCAAAACATGCCCAATGTGAGTCAATTGCTGATGTCAGAGATGCTTGTTTGAAAGTAGAAATTGGTTTACGCTGGAGTCATTAATGTTGTTTAAAACAGGTTGCCTTCCTTTAAAGTAGGAAGCCTTTCACTGATTCCTGTGCAAATTTCACAAAATCAAAACAATTGAAATTAATGTAGTGTTTGAAAGTAAAATATGTATATTCAGTGCAGATATTAAGATTCAGAAGTTTTAAAGTTTTCCTATTTTTTCAGGTAGTGTAAGGGTGACATTTAATGCAGATGCTGGTAGCTTCTGATATGCATACTGCATAAGCATTCTGTGACACTTGTAGTATTTTATATGTCAACTCTTTGCTGATCTTTCAAAGCAAAGATTGATTATTTTTTTTTTTATTTTATTTTTTCTGGTGAATAGATTTCATTTTGATCCATGAGTTTCTGCAGTCTTTTAAAAAAATACAGATAGTGCCTTCAGGGACCATAGAGCAACATTTAGGAAAATCTGCGTTTAAATGTGTTCATAATCTTATTTTTCTGGTATGAACAAGAATAACCTATTAATTTGAAGTCTGTGGGATTTCACTTATATTCAATTTATCACATACTTGTTCTTTTCAGACCCAGGAGTAACAGTGTTTCAGCATGATCTCATCCACTCATGTTTAAACCTAAATAGCATATAAAATAAGGAGGACAAAATGTCCTTTTTTACCAGTCTGAGAAAGGATTGAATAAAGCCAACAATCCATTTGTATAGTGCTTCACAGCATGATTGGAATCCTGTGGACAGGTTTAAATACAGGTTTATGGTTTTGCAGAATAGAGAAATTAAAAATATCCAGGAATTGGTCAACATCTTTTTTTCTCTAGGCACAGCTTAAGGCCACAAGCTAGTAATTAGTATACATATTACTGAATTCAATACAGTAGTGATTTTAACATATGGCACTCTGTTCCTCTTTTTTTGCAGCGCATTTCCAAAGTTCTAGAAGATGGAAAGCAATCTGTGGAGCACCCTTTCAAATCTTTATCTACAGATCTGTAATTCATTCCATTACAAGACCACTTCTCAACCGAAAATAATTATATATAAATACATATACTATTTTGGACCACTGTCTACTCTAAAGAAAGGCACTGATAACATGGATGGCTAATAGAGAATATGAACAACAATATTCATGGGCTCTAAGTTACTTGCGATACAGGAATAATAACATTTGAAGACAATACTAAAGGATATGCCCACTGGGATATGGAACAAAAGTTTAGCGAGCTCTGGTTATACAGATCAAAGGGCATCGTGTGTTCCTTGGTGACAAAACTTGTTCTGGGAAGAAAGATGTATTAAAAGGCCATCTGCAATGGTTACTATATAATGTAAGTCAGATCCTGTTCTTATCAAAGAGCACAGGAGTTATCGGTTTGTGTAGCTTGTATAGACACACTCCAGTTATCTTTAAGCTATCGCTGGCAGTGTAGTCAAGGCAACAGATGGCTCAGCACAAAAAAGCCACTGACAATTTACTCTGTGGCTGTAGCTGGATTTTACAGTCCTCAGTTCCCTCTGCTGCTCCCACCACACTGCTCTGTATCCTCCATCTTTCTCAGGGTGATGTCCATGACTGTGACACCATATGCCTGAGTTATTTTCGGAACAGTGGCTATTATGTTGAACACATCTGCAAAAGTTTTATTTACATGTGTACAAATGATATCCAGCAGTATGATAAACAAAAGCTGCATTTTTTGCTGTTCATCAATAAAATGTTAAAAGTTTATTTGCCTTGAACTTTTCTCCCTGAAATCTCTAGGTATCATCATATGTAAGGTAATAGTTTCTTACTGACAGCAAATGGAATTCTACAAGTCCAAGTCTTTTTTCAAAATTGATTTTCTGTGTCTTTCCAACTCATGAGGTAGAGCTGGAAGATAATGCCTTGTTGGCATGAGGCTAGGTATCACTGCAGGTCAGCATCTTGGGGATTTTATAACCTGTCAGTTCTTTCTAAAGGCAAGTATGTTATCCGAATGTAAAGGTTTCTAAAAGGCGAGTAACTGATTTCTTTCGCTCATACCTTTATCTTTAAGACACCTACATAAGTTTATTTTAATTAAATAAAATATGACTATGTATAGTGTTGTGGCTGGGAGACGCTGGCCTTGTTGCCATTTGTATGGATATGGGAGAGACAAAGAGGTTAAAATTATTCCTTGCTGAGTGATTGAATCAATGGGAAGACATCTTCAGTTTGTTCTAAGCCTAACTATTTCTATAAACACTTTTACGTTCAGCATGAATAATTTATTTAATGAATTTAGACTCTCTTTGCAAGTTGTCAGTGTGAAGCTGTTTTCTCACAGAAAACAATCACTAATTATTTCTGTAGAAGCTTGAAATATTTACCATTGGAACTGATACTGCGCCAAGAAATACTTTTCACTAGAATAACCATAGACAGCAAACCAAAATGGGTCCAGTTTTAACACTAACTACAGTATTTGTTGGCATGGATACAGATAGACTATTTGTTTCATTTGCTTTTCACAGGGACTTGATACTGCTTCTGAGGAAGAACAGAGGAAGAACAAGGCTTTTCTAGGGGAAAAAAAAGCTCAGTTTAATAGGGTAGGTTATCTGTGAGTGGGAGAAAGTGAAAGGTTGAGGGGTGTATGTTTAACATCTTGCTAACCTGGGAAGAAGAGGGAGGGTTCCCAGGTTGTCCTTCAGTATTATTTGCAGATACATTGAAGAAATATTGGTATCACAAAATACAAAGTATTTTTAAAGAAAAGGTTTGGTTTACTGGCAACAAATAAGAAAAGGATGATTTAGCAACTGTGTATTCTTTGTAAAGACACCTGTTAAAGGTTATGTTTTGCTTATTGTATCTTGCAGCTATGTTTTCATGTGAGAGTGGAATGAAAGAGTTTTAGCTCAAGCTGTTACTATAAATTTTAATTATAGTACTATGATTCAAAATTAAAAAGTACAAAGAATGGAATGGAAGGAAGAGCCCAGAAACAAATACCAGGAAGGCAGCAGCACAATGTCCAGAGGAAGTTTGGTGTTGAGTGTTTAGCTGGTGGTTCCAGGTTCATGCTTGTGTTTTACTCAGGTTTTAGTATAATTTTTGATGAAGAGTTTAGATTTGCACTTAATTTACCAAATATCAGCAAAAATCTTATTAGTTGTCCCACATCACAGATTGTCCTCTTCTTGCCAGCCCAGTTTTGGTTCTGTTTCAAGCATGAAAACATGTAAATCAACTCTGAGGAGAAAAGAAAAATTAACTAAGAAAAAACAACAGCCAAGAACAGGGCATAGATGGAACTGGAATTGTAAGGATGTTTGAACAACAAGCTCCAGCCATTCATGTTTCCAGAAACTGTGGATAATGACATATAATCCAAATAAACAATATAGTGTGAAGAACAAGTGATGCCCTGGGATAATAAAGTGCAAGTATGGCAATCTGGCAACATCTGTTTAAAAAGTCAGTCGTGTCTGTTCCCATGCTAAACGGGCATTTAGTTAATATATGCAGAGGAAGATCTACTCAGGCAACACAGAACCTATGTATTTGACATCCTTTGAAGTGAAGCACAGAGGGCAGAAATTTACTCTGGGATAGGGTCAGGCTTTGGCCGCTGTCCCAGGGAATTAATGAAGCAGGGGTAGCTTCACCTGTAATCTGCCTTGTTCTACCACCTCTCACCACGCAAGGTCAGAAGAGCATTTCTGGACACAACAGTGTTTTCAGGTGCTTTCTGTGTCAGAGTTTATTTCACTTGTCTCAGACATTTCAAATAGTCTGGACAGTAACAGTCTGGCTTTCTGGATTGCATGGCACGAAGGTAATGATTGTGTAGAATGAGTCCATAATAATTTGTTTAGCATGGGATAGGAAAGACTGGATGGGCATCTAGGATTTTATGTGCTGACCTGTAGAAGGCTGTTACACTGCAACAATGTAAGATGCATTTTTGCTGCATGCCATCTATGTTCAGAAGATGGGAAACTGCTGAGGAAGTGAAGTGGACTTAGATGATTTGACTCAATCAGTTTGAATATGAAGTCTCTTCAACAATTCAGCCACTGATGGCTGGTAAATCTCACAGTACAATATATACCCAGAGTCATAATGAGATCTTACTCTTACTAATGAGTGTAAATTTCTGCTTTGGACTAGGATAAATCCATAAGTATTTGATTGTACTTACAACTATACAGATTCTGAATCAAAGCTGCTCACTAATGTCACAGTATTGCAGCAGCTATATCATGTCTGGCTCATTATCAAGGGATTTTTATTTCAGCCCAAGGAAGAGCAATGGAACCATCTTGGAAATAAGGGTATAATTTAAATCACTAAAAGCTAGTCAAGCTCCAAAGTAGGTCTGTCCCACCCTGATCATGGGATGAGGGCCCTTTTCAACAAAAGCTGTTAAACATATTTTTAAAATAGCAAGGTAGGACAGAAGGTGGGTTGGTTTGTTATCAAATCTGTTTTCTGTTTAACTCAACTGAGGTCCAGGAGTTGTGTTTAAAGCAATCTAATCATGTAATTCTCTATGCTAACTTGCTCTTCCATTTTAAAGGATTTTAGCTTAACTCTTGTGAAAGGACCAAAAGATTTGTTTCAGCTTCAGTGCAATGCTGCTTAACAGCTAAAACATTTATCGCAGAGACTGGTTCCATATATGCAGATGTCAATGGGAATCATCTAGACCTAGGGCATTCTGTTTAAAACAGTAGCACAGGTCAATTCTCCAGAGTGTAGAAAAATAAAAGGAATAACTTAGCCCAACACAGGATCCTTCTCATGTAGAAATCAAGAGAATTCAGCCAATTTGAAGCCAAATTGTCTTTTACGTCATCCATTTTTTTAAAAGCCATTTCTGAGGAGGGAGGAAAAATAAACAATTTAAGGATCCTTTCCCTCATTAATTTTTGGAGGTGGATATGTCCATGTTGTTATATAAATCTTTTTTTCTGAGGAATATGGAAGCCTCCATGAAAAAAGCTTACAGCCATCTCCTATCCTGGATGCCTCAGAGTAGTTGCTAGTATTGTTGTATTTACTTATATTTCCCTCCCAGAACTGAGTTCCTACTTGCGCGTAGGCATTCAAGGTCTTTTTGAGAGGGAACATTGAGCAACGTGCCAGGGACTGCCCTCAGTTGTAAGGACTTCAGCATGGGCAATATTTACTGCTATGGGGTGAGGAGAGTAGTTGTTCTTTGACTCAGTCTGTAATTTTCTATTCTGATTTGCTATCATGCTGCAGTGTGTGCTAAAGATTAACACTGTAAATGAATAATTGCTCTGCAAACAAACCTCAGGTAGGCCATAGATTTCATAAACTACAAAACGTTAGATAAATTTAATCATGGTTTTAAAGTGAGGACAATTTGATCTGATTGGGTTTTGGATAGAATTATCCCTTTTCGACATGGGTTTTTTTGTCTTCCAGGACAGCAGCAAGCTTTACTGTGCCATGACAGCCACTGCGAGTGTCTGTGCTTTAACAAACATAATTTCTGTGTTAATCATTTTTTTTCATGAGTATCAGTGTGTGCTGCAGCTCCATATGCCTCATTTTGCATGTGAGTATTTGCATTTACTAACAGGTTAATGTGAGAGGCATGAACGATCTCATTCAAAGTTAATGCTTCATAGGCCTTCCTATTAGCTTGAATTAGTTCAGCTAATTGTAGATGGCTGTTGATGGTGTTACAATGGGTCTAAGTGGTGATTGATTCAAAAGGCACAGGAAAGGTGATGGGAGTCCGAAAATAGTCATTTAAGGTACCTGTGCCCTAAGTTGGCAAGCAGGCAGCCAAAAAAAAAGAGACTTATCTGGGTGAAGGTAGTAGGAATTTTGCACTGTTGTAACTAGAAAAAGTCTAAAAAACCCTCCATGTCTGATAGATATTTTGACGGAAGATTTTCCCCAGAATGTTTGCTTATATGTCTTATATATAAGAAAACAGCCCTGGATAGCATTGCTTTAGATGCAGTTCTTTTAGCCAGGGATACTGTATTTTATCATACAATAAAGCACGTTGTGGCTGGATACCGGGATTCTACAAATACTGAGGAATGTGAAGTCTTTACTACGTGACTTCAGTTGCTTTGACACACTCAGCAATACTTCAGCGGTGCTTTGACACACTCAATAGTACTAATGCACAATGCCTGAATTTGTAGAATCTTAACTGCATTTAGACTTCTTTCACAAGACAAGAAAACAGTACTATTGGAGATAGTACCAGAAAACAAAAGAGCAAAGGAAACAAACGTAAAAGAAAGACATAAGTCTCTAAACTTACCAGAATTTCAAAGCAAATGAAGGATTGTAATATGAAAAAGTTACCACTGATTTTTTTTATAGATCCCAGAATTATGACTCTAGATCTATGTACTATTGCTAAGGGGACAATGATCACGCCAGTATAAAAACTTGTTGCTAAATTATCTCTAGGGCAGATGGGGGGCTAATTCGACACATTTTCAAGAATTTTCACTAGGGGGAGGTAAGTAGTTGCAATACTTTGCCCATATAATAGAACTCAAATTACTGATCAGTCTACCCTGATACCGGGAAAAGCAAAGTGGAGCAACTGGAAGCGCAAGAATTATTAACACCGTAAATCATCCTGTTCACAAGTTAGATGATCTTAGTTTGCTGCAGTTAAACCCTGGTTATCTTATGTTTACCTATGACTGGGTGTGTCCATAGAGTAGTTCACTGTACTCATTTGTACCAATTCACTTATCAGTTTTAGTTGCTAATTAATTTTCCCCACGTGTTTGTGTTGTGCAAGTACCAAAGGGTGTAGAACATTGTGAAGAAAACATAAAAAAAAAAAAGGGGGAGTTATGTTTTCTGAAAAATCCTTGGTTCTAAAATGTCTTTTCAATGAGATCTCTATTTAAATTACGGAGTGGGAGAAGGACAAGCTGAATACAAGCTTCATACAAGCTTTCCATACAAGCTGAAATCTGAATGAAACAGAAGTATTAGCATGTTACTATTTTTTCTTGGTATAAATTCTGTTGTGCATCTCATTGAAATGCATAGGATTTGAAGGATTTTGGAAAGGTGTACAGATTAATTTCCTTGGTAAACACAATTGATGTTCATACAACACCTCATTTGATTTTAGCACCATTCATTTATAGTATAAACAAACATTTAGTGGGAGGCCAAGAAGAATAAGCAGATAACCTGAAAGAGGCAAGCATTTGAGGTCCCTTTCAACCCAAACCATTCTGTGATTCTATGACTTCAGCTGTGTGGAAGCTGGTAGCAGCAGCAAGGTTGTCAAAGTATGACTGATAGAAGTATCTATATTTGTACTAATTTCCCATAATTGAGAGACACCTCTGATTCTAACATGAGAGGAATTTGTTGCAGAATCTCTCCGTGTCTGGTTTAGACTTGAGGTATCCTTCCATTGCAGGGCTCAGCATGTCTGTGCATCTAAATGCAGGAGATCCCATGGCAGCCATAGGCAGCCAAATGGAAGCTATAGATTTCTTGCCTGCCTACAGCCTGACATGACTAATACATGAGTCAGGGGACACCTAATCCCCTCTACCATACTATACGATGGCAAGATGGTGGAAGGCCTTTGTTGAAGCAGGAGTTATGACTACTTTTATTATCATAGTTCTCATGGTCAGAAAGCAGCTACTCGCCCTTACAAGGTTTTACAGTCTTCTAAAACCCCAGTTATAAAGTTGCTGTAAAAATCCACATGGATTTTGTTCTGAAAGACTTAAAAAGTCTAAGGGCATTCTGGCATTGCAGCATGTGTGGCACAGATCCAAATGATACTGCCTTTTCCATTAACTTAATGTTCAACTTGCATTTCTAGAAAAAAGCTCAGTTCCCTTGTTTAGCAATACTGTATTTTACATTTCCTATGCTTTTGTAATGACCTTGAGATGACAATGTTTTGCCTGCTACACCTTGTTTCTTCTGATGGTGTCATTTATTTTGTGCATACACTGGGCAGGTGATTATTGGAATAAGACATGAAGACTTCTCCTAGTAACCTACTAGACAACTGAGAATACAGATAATTTGTCATTATGTGAAAATGTCTTATTGATGTATAGGGAATTGTTTCTGAATTCAGTGCATGAATTGTTTGAAACAGCGTGGGTTGCTTGGGGTACTGAGTATTTTAAAAACAATTTCCCCTCTTCTTTGAGACCACATGAATATCTTGTATGAACATTTCTTCAGCAAGGTGTTAAACAGATAATACACCAGGACTGGGGTTATACACAGTGTTAACAGTACAGCCTAAGGCTTCATATTTGTTAAAAATAGATCTCTGCACCATGGGATTATCTGGCAATATGTAACATGGTCTGGATCATTTTAATTTCTGACTTATTAGCTAAAGTATGTGATGCAGATTGCTTTATGTTGGCTATGTGAGGAACAAATGATACGCAGTATGTTATAAGGTTTGCCAGGATGAAGTTACTACTACAAAATTTTGAACCTGAGTCAGAGTGGATTTGTGCTATGTTGTACTTTGCAGGATGCAGGCATGGTGCTTTTGATCTAAGGTCTCTAAAACTGTGACACTGTGAAACAGCATGATGACCTACAGGTGCTTGTGAGACTAGTGGATATCATGCTTTATTTTGCTTTATCATTTCAAAAGATGCAGTCAAGAATCTAGTTAGGAGTATCTCAGCCAAAACATTACAAAAGTGTACAGAGAGTTTCCCATGTTATTCTCTACCTTTTGATTCTACTGAGCAAAATCTGTGCTTTTGATTCCTACTGAGTGTTGGTGTGTGCACACTTCTCCCAAGTCACTGCATTTCAAAAAGACTGCATGCATAGGATATAGTATAAGTGAAAATGCTGAGGAATCCTTGCTTTAATGAAATTAGTTTGAATTTTTCAAAATCCGAGATTTCAGACAATTTTGGTTTCCCTTGTAAAAGGGCAGTCAGTGGGAAGAAATATTACTGTTGGCTGGAGTAGAGGGTACACAGGAGCTGACCTAAAAAAACTATGGAGAATGATGGTTCTGCAGGGGCTTGGCCTCAACCTTGCAGATTTTGGAGCTTCGCTTAAGAAATTGAGAGGATCAAATCTTCATATAACGCAAGAGTTGACAACGATCTTTGGTTTGACAACAATCTGTGGCTGATCAGGCTTCCAACTGGTAGAGACATGCACTTAGGGCTTTACAGTACTGTACTGTAGTAAAAAGAAATGTTAAAAACATGACATATCCTGCCAACAAAAACCACACCAAACCCCAATGCATTATGACCTTTGGAAGTAATGCTAACTAAACTATGACGCCAGCATCAACCTCCATTTTATTTCTAGAGTTTTTCAGCCCTAAACATGATCCATTTGCATAGCTTTGTCAGCATATCACCTTTTCCCAGTCTCTTTGTAAGCCTCGCTATTTCTCCTTCTTCTTTCTTCACTTCTGGGATTGCTGCCTTCTTCCAGCCCTGCCAAGAACAGGAGTCTCAGTGGTGAGGACCCCAGGGCAATATTCCTGGCTAGACCAAATTAACTCCAGTTCTGACCAGCCCTGCTCAGCAATCACAGCTTGAGCAAAGTTTATTCTTTCCTTGCCGCCTTTTGCCTGTATATGAGCATCAGCACCTGAAGTGCTATGAGTGAACGCATGTTGCAGTGATTCTCAAGCAGTAAGGGGTGCCCACAGTACTGACAAAGTACCATTTTTACTGGCATTGTGTATACTCCAATGTGAGTAAATCAGGCACAGTTAGTTGGAAGAAAAATGTTGCTGGTCAGATCATGCCTATGCTAGAAGCTGTGCCAGCACTCACATGCCAGGGGAGGGATCAGACCTTTGCACTTTCTTTCAGAGCTCTGTGGGCAGAAGCCTGCAGTTGTCTTCGTATTTCACTGCTCTAAAAGCAGTACTTGCCATTCTTCACCTCAGTCCTTGCTTTACTTAGTTCTGTGTGATACTTTGCTCAGATGTCACATCTAGGTAGGTCTGGCAGTAATATCTATTCTCGGGCAGCTGCAGAGCACAGCTAGGGGTTGACCTTGCTAAAATGCACTGCACCAAAACCTCATAAAGATTAATTTGCAGAGGAAGTTTACAACCTTCATCAGTCTCTGGTTGCAGAAGTAATATTTATTTTCTTTGTAAAGCCTGGCATACTTTCAAAGCATGTATTCACTCAGCACCCACTTCAGTGTATTTTAGCTGTAACTAGCCATATGCAGAACACCTCAGAATAAGTATTTAGATGCCACTTATCAAAGTCCATGATGTAGTTAGGTGATTTTTACTTCTTGGAATAAGTGAACCATGAGCAGTAATAGATTTGCAAGTTTTTCTTGTTTTAAATGTTTGGGGGTTTTTTTGTTCTTTTTTCCAAAAATGTAATTTGTTGAGAGGATCAAAAATTTACTATGTTTTCATATATTCTGGGTCTTAGATCATTGTAAAACCAACTCCTGGTTTTACTCATTTGCACATTTCTTAAACATTTTGTTCCATTGACTCTTCTGTAAATAATAGGGGCTTTATTAGAAATATTTGTAACATTAATATTTGCAGGACTACAGATATACTTTTAAAATATATCTATATGTTATTAAGTTAATTAGGGAGCTGTAGGCAATGTTGCTCAAACAGCTTTTTGCATGTTTGTAACTCAGATTCTTATGGAGAAAAAAATATTTCAGCTTTAATGAGGAGGGAGGTACTCGCACTATTATTTCTTGAAAAATGAATCATCATTTGGTTTTGGTTTTGTGGTTTGGGTTTTTTTTTGTCCAAGTCACCTTTTGCACAGCAGTTGTCAGAAAACAGGCCAGCACTACGATGTTCTGCTTAACTTTTGTCTGTTTAATGTGTATCTCTGCATAGGCTAGTTAGCATTTACAAACTCTGAACTCTGTGTCATTCAAATTAAAAGAGCAACTTGTTTGTCTACAGTTGTAGTATAAATGATTTCACGTGCAGTGAAAGCATGTATTTTTTAAATGGCAGCTCTATAGATGCATTTCTGAGCTGGCAAATTTGGTAGCTTTGTCATTCTGGACTCAATATTTCAGCTGTATTTCCAGTGAAAATTTTTTCATACCTTTCAAAGCAACAGTATCAACATGACATTGGTGAATCACTACTGCTTAGGGAAGGGGGAAATCTTGGTGGTGCTGCAGCACAAAAGGTTAAGTAAACTGATGAACGTGTGACAAAGCAAGAAAGTCTTTGGTACAGCCAGGAATTCAAATCTACAGGTCAAAACTTGTGTTTCTGCAGAAATTATAGGACTAGAGCTATTTTAAAGACCTTGTTGTACTAGGACTTTTTTTAATTGCATGGGCTATTAAAGCTGAGTCAAGTTCCAGATAGATCTATGTGCTTTAAACATAAAAACCCCATATGCAAATATCACTTCTGAAGGGAACTGCAACTATGCTTTTAACTACAGTGCAATCTTTTATGTAGTGACACAGTCGTAAGAACTGTCCTCGTTCTGAGGCTGGTGAGATGGCAGCACTGCTTTTTCCTCCTTTGAAAGTGCACAGTGCCATGCAATGCAGTAAGTATTTTTCCAAGTCATAAGAGAGGTTTTTCCTTGTTACTTAATTTTAAGGAGTCAACTTTTACCTGTACAGATACAAATGAATTTATTGGAAATAAGCTGAAAAGAGCTGTGCTGAACACTGCCTCTTTCCTGTTTGGGATTCTGCAAAGAGGTTTTATGAGCTCTCTGCACCAATTCTGCAGCAAAGAGGAAGTAGCAAATAATAATTTCTCATCTCAGTTCACCAATTTAAGCTCTAAAGAAAGGTTTGATGATTAAGCCTGAAATTTTTTTCTCACAAGATTAATCCTTACTTTAGGGAGTAATTCTGTTTCTATCAGTAACATTACTCACGTGAGTAACCAGCTACACAATTTGCCTGTAGTTCTGTGATTGCCTAGGGGGAAGTACAAACAACTCTGCAATTAAAATTATAGAAAGAAAAGGAGGTCTGACCTTTTCTTTTTTCTTGTTTTTAAGTATATATGCCTACTGTTTCATTGATGAGTGACAATGGCTTTTGCATTCTTTTCTTTAAAAAGAAAGAAATACTAAATGCTAAAGCTTCATTGTGAAAGGTGGAAAGAGGAGGATCTCTGATGAGAGGTTTTAACTTCAAGGTACCTTAGGCTTTCTTTATGTGCATCACATTAGTGGAAAATTCCTTCATTCATTTAAGAAGATAAACAGTTTTAACTTTCAGGTTTGGTTGATGTGACATCAGTAACTGGCTGGGACTGCCAGCATTCCAAAAAGGATATCATCCTCATCTGCAGCCACTCAGGGCTGTGGGGTGGAGCCTGCAGCACAAGCTGAAACACTTACAGGTGCATAAGTAGGTAGGGAAGGGCACAGGTGATGCACCTGTCTTAGGAAAGGAGCACTAGCACAGGTGTGTCATAACTTATCAGCTGCCTGTGTTAGAGCATGAGCTCCTTTGATCCACAAGCACACTCTCCACCACGCTGCAGCCCACAATTTCCAAATATTGGTCAAGAACCTCCAGAGATGAGTATCTACTATGAGAACTTTTTCCATCCACAGAACATCCCTAGTCCACAGCGACCGAGCACCTTTGAGACGACGGATTACAACACCACTCCCAATCCTTACCTCTGGCTAAATGGACCTTCCATTACCCCACCACCTTATCTCCCAGGATCCAATGCCAGTCCCTTCATTCCTCAGTCTTATGGGATGCAAAGGCAGCTCTTGCCTAACATGCATGGCTTGGGAGGAACGGACTTTGGCTGGCTTCCTCTCCCATCCCAAGAAGAGCTTATGAAGCTGGTTAGACCACCTTACTCCTACTCTGCACTTATCGCCATGGCTATCCATGGAGCACCCGAAAAAAGGCTGACTCTCAGTCAGATCTACCAGTATGTGGCCGACAACTTCCCATTTTACAACAAAAGCAAAGCTGGCTGGCAGAACTCCATACGGCACAACTTGTCTCTCAACGACTGCTTCAAGAAGGTGCCCCGAGACGAAGATGATCCAGGTATAGCTCTTTCCCCCTCTTTTTACCCCCTCTAATTAAAATTCGTAAATTTAAAAACACCTAATACATTTTAAAGAGACATAATAGTCTAGACATATACATAGTAGCTCTTCTATTTTCATAGGTCTGAACTAGAAGGCAACTATGCATAGTTGAGGTCTGAATCAGTGTTGCTATTAAATCTCTGCAGGGAAGGGGATTCTTTGCTGCTCTAGGTCTTCCTGAGAACTGATCAATGTGCTGAGCATGAGGCTCAGCAAGCAGAGGAGCATTGAAAAACCCGTTCGATGTAATGCATATGACATGCCAAACAACTGAGAGTTAATGGAAAGGGGATAAGGCAAACTCAGATTTGTCAAAGAATTCCAGTAGCTTTAGGGAGTCAACAATAATTCTCAAGAGGAGAGCAGGCTGCTTTTATTTTGTTTGTTTCAAATAGCATTTTGCTTGGAATCACACCTCTGCTGTATCCAACCCCTTGGCTGATGTGTTGTCAAATTGTTCCTTTATTTATTGTTTTCTATCAATAGCTGTGAAGAACCATTGGGAACATTTCAAAACCATTCAGTTATGCTGCCACAGAGGGCCAAAAATCTGGTTCTGTCTCGTGAGAAACCTGTCCTACCCCACTGAATCTGTAGGAGCAGCCCAGTATGGGATTTGATTACTCTCTGCTGTAAATTCAGAGGACCAGCTATATACCGTAAACCTCCTTCCCTCACCAAGAAAACAAAACAAAAAGCCCTCCCAGTGGCTCCACTTGTAGTTTTAACTGTGTGAAGAGTAAGGGCTAAAGGTTACAGCCCAAAACTTTACACTTTTTTCTGAATTCAACAGACTTCTGCGTTTGTGTGATGAAAAAAATACATATTGTTGTACATGCAATTGTTCTGTTTCTGTGAAATGAGAGAAACATTCTAAAGCCTTAGATGACTGCTCTTTTCTGCTGTGTGCATATTTTTAAATGAAAAATGTGCTTTTTTCCCTTTTGACAGGAAAAGGGAATTACTGGACCCTAGACCCAAACTGTGAAAAGATGTTTGACAATGGAAACTTTCGCAGGAAGAGGAAAAGGAAGTCTGACATTGGGGCTAGTGCTGCCACTCTTGCATCCGAGAAATCAGAGGATAGTGCCCTGACCGGCAGCCCCAAAGCTGTAGAGCATCAGGATATCTTGGAAAACTCATCAACTGGGACTGACAGTTCACCTGAGAAAGGATCTCCACCTCCATCTTCCAGTAGCCCGTGCCTCAGTAGCTTCCTCTCCAGTATGACTGCATATGTTAATGGCTCTAACTCGGGGAGCCGCTCAGTGCCTTTGGGACTCAACTCTGAACCCATTGACAAAATGGGACAGAACATGGTAGGCTTTAACTCTTATGCTCAGCTCTCTAATATCCCCAGTCATGGTGTGGGAGAGTGGTCCAATTCTATGCCTTCTAGCCACCTTGGCCACAGTAACTCTGTGCTCAACCAGTTTAACACCCATTTTTACAGTGGTATCAGCACAAATAACACACTGTATTCCAGGGAAGGAACAGAGGTTTAAACGAAGGATTCTAAGGCACTAAAGTATAGCTGTTTATGAGAGGAAATGATCTGTGGGCCAATGATTAGCATTAGCCTGTTGTCTCTGGGACCCGCATCTTTCCTTTTGACAGCCACAACTTGTTACTCGTTATACTTATTCAAATCACAAACACACCACATTTGGCAGCTCCACGTAAAAAATTGGGGTTCATAACAGCAAGAGTAGTGAAGAGTTCTCCTGAGACACTCCGCTTGTATTGCTGCCAACCATGGTCCTCTACGGACATCCTTGAGAATGTGCTGTTTGCCTTAGGCATGAAGCTTTTTCTGGCAAGGTACTAATATTACTATGCTTTTTAAAGTGCTAATAGAAAGGTGGTTATATCTTTAAATATCCTCTCCTGCTGATATAGGCTGCCTGTACTAGACATGCTTAGTAAGTTCTTATTTGGCCAAAGCTATTCTGAGACACTGAAGGATCTATAATAAAAGCTACTGTATAGCGAGTAACAACCAACACTTGAACGGTGAGTGCTGTCTTTGGTTTCCTCTCATACTGGTGCATACGTTGTCTACATTTTGAGCCCCTTTCAGTCCCAAGGGGAATATGGCTGTGAAGCAAGCTAGCATCATCATGGACACAGCAGTCATTTTGAAACTTAAGGGAAGCATAACAAAAATATAATGGAATTGTCTTCTGCTGGTGCAGTTGGATCTTAGTGTGTTTTCAATTCTAATTACAGGGAAATTTTTTTTTTTTGCCTTACACATTCAAATCTATCCACATAAGGGAAACAAGATCTGTCCTGAATATATATATATATATAATACATGTGTTTTCTGAGAAGAAAACACATTTGTTCTCTCTTAACATTCTACAGGATTCATTTCTACTGAGTAAAGAATTTGAATATGGGGAGCAGGGAGGGAGGGAGTGAAGAAGAAAGGGAAGATAGCTTAACCATCTCTGAGTTTTAATTCCAAAGGCTGGATCTTTCAAAGTATCAATTGCAGATATTGTAAAAAGTACCTGTAATTTTTTTTTTTCATTTTGTAAAACTCCATGCTATTTGTCCTTGTTTAAATACTAGAAATAATGCTTATTTTTCCTACACTCTAGCAACAAACAAAATTTCAAAATATATGCGAAGTTTTTTCAAAACAAGACTTGAATCAATTCCACATTTATGTAAAGTAATGTCTCAGACTGGACACCTGCAGCATACATAGACAGCAAGTTTAACTGTTCATATCTGGGCACTGACCAGACTTTTGGAATGACAGAAAACTTAGTAATGTGTTGTAATAGATACCATTTTGTCTTGATTATTTTTTTAACTCTACATATAGTTTTATTATGGGCCATCCCAGAACCATTTTTAATAAAGCATTTGTATAGAAGAGTGTGTACCTGTGTGTGTGTAATATACTGCTTATGTCTTTAAAAGTCTCCTTAATTGCTGACTTGAGCAATTTGCCTGAGGAAAGAGCAGTATAATAGTCACAGAAGGTCAGAGACCGAGATAGTGTATGTCTAGGCAATCAAAATTTGCATGCCTGAGGAATATAATTGGCTGCTATTATGCAAAATACTATCACTAAATAAAAATCATCCTTACAGTTTCCCTGCTGGAACTAAGTGGTGCTGATCACATAAAATTTCAGAAACCAGACTGTATTTTCACATACCAATTGGTCAATATGACTGCAATCTTTTCTGCATTCTTCTTTATTATTTTATTTTTTATGTTTAAACTTTTTCACTATCAAGGTTGACCTGACTATTCATAGTTTTTTACCCACTCAGATAAGTTCTCACTTTGGGAGTTGAAACCTATCTACACCACAAACGTTGTTGTTTAAGAAAAAAGGTAAATGACCTTCTGGTGGTGTCCTGCTGCCACCACTGTAAGATTCTCTGAAGTCAGCACGTGCTGAGGACTGAGCTGTGATTCCTGCCCTCAGAACAGGAATTCATGCCCTGCTGTAACAGCCCTTCCAAGAACCTCAGCCCAGTAGGTGGACCATAATATGCCCTGCAACTCAGCAGCTGGCACCATTTGTTGTAGAGAGACTTGCTTGTGTGACAACAGAGGAACACAGTCAGTCAGTGCTGTCGTGTCTAAAATTCAGCAGACATAAAACAAACTGCCCAGAAATATAGATCCCACGGAGTATATAGTTCACAAAACTGAGAAAAAAATTTATTTCTTTGAGAGCTGAAATGGCAAATGTTCCATTGTGGACTTAGAGCAAAAGTGCAGGGGAAAATAAGGTGTGAATTATGCTAAGAATTATGTTGCTAAACAACAGCAGACAGTAAAAAGCAACCCCTTTGTCACTCAGCATTTTGTTTGACTCTCCTCATTCTCAGTCCCAACTAATAAAAGGAAATCCATTTAGGTATGCAAAAGGACAAGAGTTTGTGCCTCATTGCTTCCCAGATGCTGTCAACCAAATACCACTTTTGGCTTATGTGTAACGAGGAAATGCTGCCACAGTGCCAGTTCTTCACAGATAAAGGTATGTGTTCTAGAGGGTTCCCTTACAACAGAGATTAACTAGGTCCCCTGTGACCCTTCAGCTGGCTTGACACATCAGCTCAGTTGATGAAGCAGCTGTTCAAGGAGGAGTGGAAAGACGATTGCATGCCATGTAATCCTATTTCTCCTCCAAACAGAGCTACTTTGTAAGAAAACAAATTAGAAGAACTCTTCTTCATCTGTATTTTTGTGTTTTTCAGAGAGAATTGGGTTTGATAACCAGCCATATTGATACCTTCCTGGAGCTACTGCACATCAGTCTAGCACCTGCAGGGAAACTTACCTATTATTCTGATATGAGCAGCAGCACTGCTAGGTGGAAGGTAATACTCCAATTCATGCACTTTACCTATATGGTAAGCATATGGCTTTTGGAAAAACGTCTGAGTTTTAGGGGTGTTTTTTTGCCTGCTGATCTTTACAGACTTATAGTCTGATTTACAAACATGTTTACTGACTGATGCTGCATGAAAAGAGAATTTGGGCTACAAGAACTCTGACTAGTTTTGTCTGTAAAAATTCTCAATTGATTATTTCATTCTTAGAGTGTTTTGTGTTGAGATGCAGCTATCTTCACATACCACCGTGGACACTGTGTTCCATGACTGCAATTATTTGTTCCTCATTTAAATGTTGAATTAACTCTTAAAGGCTGCTCCCATCTTACCACAAACACATCCAGCCCTGAAGTGGTCTGAATAGGTTACTACTTGCTTTCCTTCTGCCATCGTAAAACGGCAAATATTTGAAGCCTTCACTGGCAGGCAGTGTGTCTTGACTAACTGTAAATGAGTAATGAGTTCCTAACTGTGTCTGAGGTACATTGCCGCTGAATCCCTGGGGCAGCTACACTGTCATTGACCTCGTTAAAAACACCTTCCCTGGGTTCCTATTCCACAGCTTCCTAGTTCCGTGTGCTGGGTCTGCAGCAGTGGAGACTGTGACTCTTCAGCCCTGGCTCTAGTACCAGGGAGGATGTTGAAACCCAAACCGCGTTAGCAATTTGGGATTTCACAGCAGAGATCTGGGCAGCCAGAGCTCCCTTGTACCACAGCCTCAGGGTTGTTCCACCTAGTCATGGGATCAGCTGCACACCCTGGAGTCCTACAATACAAGGTGTCGCTTTAGCTCAGAACATGGAACTTTCGGGCACCTTCATGCTGCAGCAGTCCAGGTAGAGCCTCATCTACGTCTCAAGAAATTTTGGTAAACCTGTTACACCGAACAAAATGTTTTGTTATTGACTATCTTTATTTAAAAAAAAAAAAAAAGACCAACAAACAAACAAATAAAAAAAAACCCAAACCACTAGATTTAAGCAAAATGAAGCCACAACAAGGTAACATAAATGTGAGACTTGCTCATCTGCCAAATCCAAACCAGTTTGCTGATCAGATAATTGCAAGCAGCTTAGGAGAAGAGTACAGAGGAACAACATTAGACGCAAAGTTTGTGCTAATGATGATACAATGGAGAGCTGTTAGCAGGAAGATCTGCTAAATCTCGTTACAGTCAATATGCAGGAAATATAATTAATCTGCATGGCATTTTACTCTGTGCTTCATATTTATTTTAAGGGCCAAGCTTGTTGTGGAGCTTTTTACTTAATGAGGCAAAGTAGTCAAAGATCATTCTAGGCTGTTATTTACTTTATTAATGGTAACGGTTTGCCTAGATTATGAATGCAGGGTTTAATAGTCTCTTTGAAGCCACTGCTTCACTGTTGTGGCTGCATGTGACCTTTCCGCCATTCATCACTCCTCCTATTGGTGGTCAGTGCCTTTCACATCCTGACAACTCTACCCATATAAATGCTGAAGTAATCATTTCTCACTTTGATTCAGTCAGAATGAACTCAACTCAAGAAAAATGCTACTAAGACTTGCTAATGTTATTCTAAATAGTTTGTGCTGAATCTGTTTTGGGATGATTCTGATGAGAGACTTCAGTGTGCAGATGCATCATACTTTGTGACAGACTGCATGGCTGGGGGGACAGAACCTTCCCCATTTCATCAGTGGCAAGGGACAGCCAGCACACTCTCGCTGTCGCCATGAGACAATTTGTAAGTCAGAGGAAAAATTTGATGTGGCTATTGCAAACCATGTTTGTGTTTTGTAAACAATGGGAGACTTCTAAATTACACACACCAAAAAAATCTAAAATGCTGCAGTCTCTTGATGCAGTGATGAGTACTATTTCAATGCTTGGTAAACAATTAGTGATACAAACGTCTGATTATTGTTTACCTAGTTTTCCAGATGTAGTAAGACCTCTTTAGTTCTTTGCTCATGTATGAAAAAATATTAGAAAAAGAAAGTACAGGACACTGTGCAAAATATCATAAAAAGAGTTTGCAAATATCTTAGGTTTCATTCATACCTGTCTTATAAAGCAAACATCTAAGATTGTAATATTCTTAAAAAGTGGAAGAAGAGTAAATCTAGACCTCAAGGCTTAAAGATTTGTATGTAACTGTAAGATTCTGGAATGCCTGTCCTTCCAGATGATAAACTGATGAGACCTTAAATGTTACTCGTTGTTCAAAGATGACACCAAAAGGTGTGGTGCAGGTATCTAAAAGAAAATCACATTCCAGTTCTGCCAGTATTTACTTCTCCAGTAAATAGCAGTGGGGACTTTGCCAGATGCATTCTGAATTACAATGCACTAATCTTTCTCTCATGATGGGATGCATTATGAAATTCTTCACTGTTTAGTAGTGTCAATAGTTTCTTTGTTTCCTCATGTGAAAACATTCCCAGGTGAGGAAAATAATTAATTTCTTCCCAGTAGGTTTGCCAATTCATAACACTGCCAGCTTATGGCACTTTACAGCAATCCTTACAAGTCCTTCCGATGGATCCTGGAAACAGCTGACCCAGAACTATGTGATTTTTTTGCCTAAGTACCCATACCTTAAGATTTGTAAAATATGAACCAAGAGCCTGCTGTAAGTTTCTCGTAACCTCTAGCTTTTCCTGCTTTAAGTGCTGGCAACTGCAAGACACTATTTCCTGTAGTTCTGGAGGTACTGCTGTTAAGTACATCTCAGTACTTGTCATGTGCTAGAAACCTACAGGGTTGTCAGTACCTGGACAGAAAGACACTTTATTTTTTCATATTTATGTTGTTGATCTAGTTGTAAGGTGGTAAGAACTTTCATCTACCCAAGCAACCCTTCCTGAGTGGACTGCACAATAAACTGCCTGCTGGTATCCTGTGCAAATTAATTTGCAGAATACCTCTCTAAAACTAATTTTTGCTTGTCCCGTGTTGACTAAATTGCAGTACAAATTATGCTTTACCTCAGCTTGGTTTTGATTCTTTTTAAATCTTAAAAGCTTTCCTCTCCAAATCTCTTTGCAGCAAACTATGTTTTTAGCCTTCTGCAGCATATGATATCCATTGCTCTTTAAGAAGCAAGGCAGCAGATCAAGCCAACTCTAGAAGAACCTATTTTCTAACCTGCATGCTATTTATTTCCTATTTAAGTTAATTGGTAAAAACTATTAATTGTTCCTTTGACAAAGATTCCCGATAAAATCTTAACTCATGGAGTTGTCTTGCACAGTACCAAGAACGCCAGCTCCCCTCTATTTAAACTGAAACTGGAGAGGCTCAGCTCCTCACCTGTTAAGCCAACACTGACTGATGGATGCTTCTCACCCTGCAAAGTACACCACCACCATGTGGGCATCGGAACCGCTCTGAATGCTCCTTGGCTTCAGAAGGCCTCTGCAAGTGCACAGTAGTTTGCTGAACTGGGGCCTAAGGCAGTGATTAACAAGCAGATTGTTTTTCCTGATTTTTCTTTGACAATGGTATTTGTACATACCATTCTAAAATGCTTCCTCACTCACTGACATTTTGCTCTGCTCAGAGAGATAAACACTGAGTTTTGTCAGAAATGACCATCAGATGAGCAAAAATTGAACCTGTTGCCTGCTAAGTCCTTACCAAAATCTAGTGTTGGAAATGGTAGGTGGAAATCAGATACTTAATTTTCTATTTGTAGTAGCAGAAACCAGACAAATGGGAGAGCTGAAGAATCTTTACACGTCTCTAAAGCACTTGTAGGGTGTGGGTGTGTGCAGCAGAGCATATTCATAATCCTGTTTTACATTAATAAGATCTTACTTTCAACTTCTTTTGCTCTTCCTTTTTCTGTTCCTGCTCCAGCAATTTTACAGCCACCAGCTTTTTAGTTTTACAATTTTATGTCTCCACTTGATGTTAGGCATCTGATATTCTTAGCATGCCCATGAATCAAGCAGGCCATCTAACTGCTTTGATTAAATTAGTAGAACAAAAATCAAGCCAGAGTTGATCTGATCTTTTATGCCTTTTTTAACTCAGTAAACCTCATTTTTTTTAACCTATCATCATCACTGGAACAATCAATAGAACAGCTGCATAGCATAAGCCTGAGTCAATTTTTAAGATTAGCACATGAGTAAACATAAATGTGCCAGAAAAAAAAAAAATGTTGCGGACATGCTGAATTGCACCAGCATCTTTGTGGTTCATGCCACAATCCTTACATTTTTTCTGAAATTATTTGTTTCTGTCTCCCATCTGTGCCTCTAATTGTTCTTATTATCTTACTGTTGATTTTTAGTCTCCGGTTTAGCAGTTTCTAACCTGCTCCTCTTAATTCAAAGCAGCAAAGCAGTTTCTAGTACACAGGCTCTTAGGGTGGTACTTAGGAAATGAGGGCTTTCTATGCTGCACAATTATAACCTTTCTGTTAGAACAGATGTACCCATGTTACTTGTAATCCCATGGAATCACAACTCTCTGACAACCATGGAAAAGGAGGTATTATAGGTGTATATTCTTTACTGAGTAAAAAAACAATAGTGTGAGCAGGTAGTGATGCAATCCTGAACTACTGGAATATAACCGAGCTCCTAATCATTTTGGTCCTGGTTAAAAGTCTGTGATCCGTATAATTGAATTGCCTATACTGTCCTTGCCATATCTCAAC
Organism: Aramus guarauna; assembly: GCA_013400195.1. Taxonomy (NCBI): domain Eukaryota; kingdom Metazoa; phylum Chordata; class Aves; order Gruiformes; family Aramidae; genus Aramus; species Aramus guarauna. The sequence continues at coordinate 5,339,513 of VXBL01008568.1, forward strand.
TTTCCTCAGCAGTATTCTTGCTCCCTGGATGGGTTTCCAAATTCAGTTTAGGAGCTATGCTAACTAACATCATGTCCTTAAAATGTAACATGGCATTGCTTTCACCTGTCAAATGTCCATTTCATACCAGGTGCAACTGTAGTTCAGTGGCAGATGAAGCAGGGAATGTGAATGATTTAAATATTATTGTGGGCAGGCAGGATTGCCATAATAGACTGAAACAGATCAGACCTGCAGTTAGTAGGGCAGCACATTCACGCAACAGCCAGAGTCAAAAGTCACAAGGGAAAGTACAGGAGGCAGTACAAAATCAGCTACCTCGGTTCATACAACCATAGAACCAGATAGGAGGCTAGGACATTCTGTATGCATGCATTTTGCTCTTAGGAAAATAAATACCTTATGCAGTGTAAACTGAGTATTTCAAATGGAAATGGTTGCCAAAACAAATAGAGAAGTCTGTCTACTGCACAGTTTCTTTATGTTGGAAGTGGTCCTTCATTTCTGCTAAATGTTTCAGAGGCAATCTGAAGGGAGCACCCTAACCCTAGGATGACAGAAGCTTTCTGTGCTTAATGTCTTTTTAAATTTTTTTAAATGTGCTTTCACTTCATGACAAAGACTGCCAGCAATATTCTTCAAATGTCCGGTGTGCTTTGGTTAGGTAACTGCCCTGAACTGTTACTACTGCTCTCATTCAGTCCTTTCCAAACAAGAATCTCTCCTGCTGCCTCCTACTTACTAGTGATAGTTACAGTAATCCATTCCTCTTGCTTCTGTTCCTCTGACAGATTCCAGAAGATAAGTAAGGTAAGCAGACACTAAGCAAGAAGTAAACAGACCTAAACCCTGGCATGCTGGTACTTTCCATGTAGAGCTGTCAGAAGCTCTGATGTAACTACATGCCACATCAGGAAAGTTTTTCACCACGTTTGAAATTGTGTAGGTGATCTATGATATCAGCATGTCCAGCTGGACTAGTAACATGCTTTTATTCCTGCAATGCCACCAGTTGCAGAAGCAATCTGCTCAACATTATAATGCTAAAAGTTTCATGAGAACATTACACAGATAGTAGCTAATTATACATTGCCCAATAAATGAAGTGATGTATGCTTCCAGGCAGCAGATTGAAAGAGAAGGGTATCATTTGTGTCACCAGAGAAAACTTTTTATATTTATACATTCTGCATACAGGTTCATCAAGGACTCAGAATTTCCCTTTTGTCAGGATGTCCCACAAAGTAATGAAGGTGAGAACTGCTGAGTTTATTCCTTTTTACTGCTTTTGTAGAGGTGTAGATTTGTTGTGGCAAGTATCAGTAACGCAGAACAGTAGGGTAATACTGATACGGCTTACAGCTCAGTAGCTATTTTTTATGCTGTTTTTTGAACAATGTGTTGTGGCATGAGCAGCCTGTTGTTTGCTACTTCATGACAAGAGTTTTGTGCATGCAAACCTGCATGCAAATCAGGCTCAATTTATTACATTTCCCTTCAATAATAGTGGAGGGGAAAAAACCCAAACACCTTTTAGCTTCAGCAATACATTTTCCTATGAATAAGGCAGCTACTAAATGATTTATGGAAAGAATGCTAAGAATGCAAGAAGTGCAAAGAAGGTGGAGTGGTATCTTTTTTTCCTTGTCAACTGGGAACGTGGTTATTTAATGCTGATAATGCCATCCTCTAACTCAACTTAAACCATCATGCCCATAAGACATACCTGCATTTCACTGTTTCACCAGTGGGCAGATTTCTAATTACAGATCTTACTCTTATTTAAAAACAAAAACAAAAAATGTTTAACACAATTCTTGCATGGATGCAGAAAGGATGCAGGGTTTGATATTTACTCAGTCTCCCTGTCTGTTGCTTTGTAGGCTTCTGTAGGGGACGGTGTGCTGTCAACTGCAAATGGGGGTGTTCCAAGATCCTTCCCTACCTTAGGCCTGCCAGAACTGTGAACAGCTGTATGTAGCTCAGGACTGAGGAATTCCCCTGGACCTGCTCTTTCATTTTGGCACTGGGAACTAGTGTTCCTTGGCCAGATTGGGCATGGCTTTAGGATGCTCAAACTTCCTTAACCCCTGAACTTGCATGATGATTTGCCTCCTGTAGTGAAATAGGTTATGTTTCCACAAAGATGAGGTTTTCAGGGTTCATTTTTTTGTTCAGATGATATTACATAATTTAATAGTAAATCATATGACTACAAAATTCTACAGGATGAGTTAAAATCAATACTAATAAGCTGGCCTTATCTTACTTTGAGTTGAATTGGGTAGGCCTACTTAAATGAGCAATAAGAGCAGCATTATTTTTCATTTAACTTTATTGGCTTGATTCCTATGCAATTCTATCAGGTTGAAAATACAAACACACATGCTCAATGAGAAATATATCTCTGTGGACTGAATCACACTTGTAATAGATGGTGAACAAACACGAGTCCTGCATGCAAATGCAAATATTGAAAACTACCAATTTCAGGGTTGCGACATGATCCTTACTGTTTTCCATCAAATATTTGATCTCTCTGCCTCTCTGTAACAGCAGAACTTTAGAGCAAAATTTATCTGATGCTTTTCTTGTCACCTCCAGGAAACTTACTGGGTTGCCACAGGGTTAGTCTTCTGTGTTCTAAAATCCCAGGTTCTCTGATAGGACTAGCATGCCTGTTTAATTTTTTCTCTGAAAAAGTATCTCACTTTGCACTGAAAGCCATCTCCATTCATAGCACCCTGGTAGACAGCATACAGAGTTACAGCTCTAACAGATGTTACATACTGAGACTATTTTAACTTGTGTGTCAACTCACATGCAACCTCATTAGTAAACAGGTGATGTTCACTTCTTATTTGGTCTAAGCATTAAGTCTTATTGATCTCAGATTTGTTCTAAGGAAAAACACAAAGTTTACTAAATCTGAACATTTTTCCAGGACTACAAAATGGTCTCGTGTTCTGCTTGGAAGTGGCAAATATGAGCTAACTCTGACTAGTTATGGAGCAAGATACTCTTCAAATCTGGATTTATCTAATCCTGTCTCCATACACCTTAAGTAGACATGTGATAAGCAAGTGTGCAGAGCAGTCATTGTTTTCCTGGTATTCGATGTATATCTTTCAGGATTTTTAAACCACTTTGGTACAAAATGGATGACAACCTGTAATCTTCTCCCCACAAGCAAGGATAGGACAATGTAAGTCAGCTGCAGGTTTGCTCGCCATGTTATTTCTTGTTTTCATATAGAATGTTATTTAAAGCAAATATTGTAAATTTATGCAATTTTGGATGTTAGTATTTATGCAAATAAATATGCAAAGAGGCAGGGCCTTTTATCCGCTGGCAACTTAGTAAGGTGTTTAGTAAATGTTTAAAGCCCTCAGACTACTATCAATCAGGATTTTTTTTTTTTTTTTTTTGCCTCTACTGAAGTGTATTTAACATTCCTAACTCTGTACAGAAGGGGAAAAATAAGTTCATATCTATGGAAAAACCTGTTGATGATAACTAATAATAGGAAAATGAAGCAGTCAAACAGGCTATGGATAGCATAGGCCAGGTCTACTGAAACAAAAGCAAAGTTAGAAATGCAGTGATAGAAACATGAACATTCTGGAACATGAGAGAAACAGAAGCCATCAGTTGTGGTCAAATTAATCCTTTAATACTGCTGTTATTTCCTTGTTGCCATTTGGGACAGGTGATGGCTGGAATGGCCTGTATTCCCAAATAACATCAACAAACATGACAGAGGAAGGGCTAACCTAAACCCTGGAGTGTAAATTCAGAACACCAATAAGCAAACAAAAAGTCTGCAACTTGATAATTTCCCAGTTTTTGTTTTAGACGCATGAGCGACAACATAAGTGAACATTAATGTTACAGTGGCTTCTGCATGACTTTTAGAGTTCCTTGGGTGGTTGGGGTGTTGTTATTCTTATCTATGTGATCCAACAGTAACCTTATCCACCATATTACTACATTTATTGAAATTATTCATCTGCTAACTAGTTTGGGCTTGCAGATTATATTTGGAAAGGACATTTTTCACCTAAAATTTAGAAAAAGGTTTTATATTAGACTTTAGCAGACAAAACACACAGGTCTGTGTACTGTGTGCAAAGATTTCTGCAAATATGTACAAGCTGGATTTGAATCCTATCAGATAAAGCAGTTAAGCAAATGCTAAACTTCAAGCACTCCTGAAGTTCTAAGTTTAAGCCCCAGTATACTGTCTCTACGTTGTGCTTGTTGAACTCGGTGTTTTCCTGGTAAGCAAAAAAAAAAAAAACAATCCAAAACAAAGAACACACTTTATTATTACATTGTATTTTACCCTGATTACATTCACTGCTTTACACATTCCTATAATAAGCCAGAGGATTTAATGGCAGGAGCAGTACTTTGGGGAGCAAGGGTGAGACTGAATAGGCAGAGGCTGGGAAATAACTCAGGAACTCTATTACTACTATTGCCACCAAGTCACAAAGTTTCATGCATGCTCTCACATAATTCCAGGCAAATCCTGTATTTAGCTAAACTGCTCTATGGTACATTTTCCTCATATATTCCAAGAAAGAATATATGAAAATTTTAAGCTGTTTCAACTTCTCAAATGTTTTAAAAATCGATGTGTGTTTGGGTGAGACAGGCTGCATTATATAACTTTCAACATGGTCTACCTTGCTCACTACTTTTTCCCAAAGCTGATGAACAAAGGAGTATGATTTACACTGAATCAGGGTTCATACCAGATATCAGAACAGCTTATACTCTGTATTCACTTTGTGCTTTGGGTCTTTTGCAAACTTTAACCGGGTAATGTAGATGCACACTTTGGTTGAAAAGGAGTTGTGGGAACTCTGGACTTGGCAGTTATTTTTAAGAGAATGGGATAATAACATTGATAGAATGAAGAAAATGAGCCAAGCACAAATTAAAAATGAAAAATAAATACATGTGTAATTAAATACAAAGAATGGAACAGCCCAGTTTTAAAGGTTGCTTATGAAACTGCATCGCAGTTGGTTAAAAGGGCCAGAAGTTACTCCTGGAAGCATGCTTTTGCCAGTTGCTGGTTATTAGCTCCCAGTGTAGCTGAAGCTGCATTACAAACTTAAGGTAGACTTGTGAAATAAAGTGAACGTCTGTGCTTGTACTCCACACAGTGAAATACATTGACATCTACTGCTGTTGCCTAGAGTTTCTGCAGAATATCTAGAGCCTGGGAACTTTTAGTATTTCACTAATTGATATTTGTTGTAGACTAAATCTAGCTGGAGTATGTCTGCTCCTGCTGCCATAATTCTATGGATTTCAGTTCAAATAGTACTCACGCTTGAGGCATAGGCATAATTTGTCTAATATTGTAGAGAGTGACCTACTGAAAAATCTGCCAGAAGTTCCAGTTTTTAGAGTCTCTTTCATTTTGAAACACTAAAAAATCCACTATTCACTTTCTAAATCTATTGTCAGTCTGTACTTTCTTGTTCAGAGAGAGCAGGCAGGAGGTATCATGAAACCATTACAACCATTCACCATACTCACACTATGCCCAAACAGAAGTCTATGAACTCTATGTTGACAGCTCAGTGAGCTTACCTGGTTCATGCAAGCAGCTAGCTGCTAGGCAGAATAACTATTCCTATGGAATCTTTAATTAGAAATTGAAAACACCAACTTGGCCATCCTGACCACAGCAGAACCAGCCCAACAGTTCAGTCTTTTACCTAGATACACAAGCTTTTCATTAATATCTCACAAAATTATTTGTATTTTTTTCTAGAGGAACTTGGCTGGCTTATATCGAAGGGGACTGAAGCGAGAGATGGCCTGAACTTTGCAGCACAGCTCAATTAAGGTAAAGGAATCCACAAAAGTCTATTTGCATGGTAAAACTGCAATGAGAACAGTTAATCTTTCACACCTAATTATGTGGATTGGCTTTACAAACTTGGTGCTTTGTCTGCTTTACACTTACACTTGAACACTGCTAACATGTGACAGAGAATAATTTTGTATGTTTTAAATGCAGTCTGATATTTTCCTTTGTGACCTGTGTATGTTTTGCTTCCAAAGGAAGGAAAATGCTTTATAAAATTGTCTTCATTAGGCTTCCCTGTGAAATATCAATTTCCTGCAAATTATGCATTTATTTGCATTTTCTTGATTTGAAAACTGAGGTTTGGAATGAATGGACATATCTGAGTGAGGCAGTAAGTTGGCACAGTCTGCATGAATGAAGTTTGAAATTTAATGTGAGAATTAACAGGGTTTTTTCTTACACTATGGCTGTCTTTTTAACGGCCCAGATTGGGCTTCTCTTGTCTGTTCGATAGAGAAGCTTGGGAAAGTACAGGGAAATCTATCATTTTTCTGCTACTTGCTGTCTAGACGGATTCAAGGTCATTAACAGCAGAAGCCTAAGGTTTTCCAGTCATCAGCCTGATTTGGAGGAACCACTGCACTTTATAGTAGTGTTTAACTAGATATAATAAAGAACTTAAGAGGAGCGAGATTTTGTTCTGAATTTATCAGAATTAGAAACAGAATAGTTCTGGGTCAGATTAACTTTCTATTAGCAGTACATAATAGTGTGGTCTATACGTGTGGTACATAAGGGTTTATATGGCATCACTACAAGTAGCAGGATTGCAAGAGAATGACCTGCTAATATTAAAGTACTATTTCTGTTTCACTCATGATTTGACTCAACACATATGTTGAACAGAAATGAGAGTGAAAGAAATTTACAGCTGAGATCTCTAAATTTGACATGTAATGCTAGCAGTCATTCTGAACAGTAAGTGTTTCTTCTGCAAAAGGTAAAGACATGCTGTGATTTGATTAACACTGCTCTGAAAGATTATCTCAATTTCAAAAGATATCACAAAAAAACAATTCACTAATGCCATGGATTCTGCTTAGTAGTGGGTATATGTTCACTTGTACAATACCATTCTTCTGAAAAATTCAAAAATCATTCATTCATTTAAGCCTTTTAACTTTATTACGAACCCAGTATCTAAATGGTTTGCATGTCAACAATCTAAAAGGAAGAACAGTTCTCAATGACTTTTCCAATTATCAAGGCTGTGGGAGACATCTTGAAGAAATTTCAAAACTGCCATGCCCACTTCTGATTGTGGGACCCCATTATCCCAAAACATATCCCGCAAGACCATTTCTCCCATTTGAGAGTCCTTAAAATCCCTTCCCCTTTAGTCTGTACAGCCATGTTGTTGCCATGACAGCTGAGTTACAGAGAGGACAAGGACATAGCATAGCTGGGTTATTATGTGCTGGGTTAAAAATTGTAACACAATGCAGTTCCCTATACTGCAGTCAAAGGTAGTAGTAGAAACATCATCATCCCGCTTTGCCCTAGACTCCTTATTGTATCTGTGTGATTATATCTTACAGCATGTAATTATCTCCTTGGTGCAGCCCCCTAAAGAAAAAATAATCCCTCCTTACCTTTTTTGCAGAAAGGAGTTAACATGCATTTCCAGTGAACAGACCTACTTAAACTGAATTGTGATGGCTCTTTAAAGAATTACAACATCAGGCTTTTAGTTACAAAATATGCATATATATTTTAACCTCGTTATAATATTATTATGATTTTTAGACTCAGCAGGAGCTGTTGTCTTTTTAACCTTCTGCATCTGTCATTATTTAGCTAGAAAGCACTCTTATAATGGACCAGAATTTAAACAGCACTGATCATTCTGCAGTTACTCGTGATTAGTGCTGGTAAACAGGTGCACCCTGCACCTGCCATGGGATAACAGGTGCACTTTGCAAGACATATAGTTCTTAATTCAACACATTTCACATAATAGTTGTATGATGAAAGCAGAAAAGCTATGGAATAGCTGAACCCTGTTAGGACATTCTTCACATGTTGATGATGCACATTTATAAAGAGATTTTTCACTGGCTGAGTTGGTGATAAAAACAAAACTGCATTTGTAATTTCCCAGGTCACTTAAGGAACAACAAGTGAAGACACTGAACATTCAAATAAAATCACCTTTTATACCACTACAAACATAAATGGCACAGCAAATCTAAGAATCCAAGCACAAAAAGACATGATCATGCATATTAATGATCTTAGAATGTAGAAAATTATAGCGAAGCACGCAAAAATAAACATTGTCTAGTTATGCATTATTTTCATCATGAAAATCTCTTTATAAATCTCTAAAGTTGTGTTCTCAAATAATTTACTTCTGTTTAGATTCATTTTATCAGTTTAATATTGACTGAACAACCTAAAACCATTATTAAGTTAATATTTGTTGTGTTCAGTTTTACTTTTTTTGTTTCCTTTCTTGAAACAGATTCTTCAGAAGACATTTGAATTGAAATTATTGTAGATCTTAAAGCCTCTGGCTTTCTACTCATAATAGTGTGCAAAGAAGCACATGATATCCCATCCCCATATGTACTGTTAAGGAAAAGAAAACGTGTATGAAAAGGGGGTTCACAGTGTCCAGAGATACAAACAGAAGACCAAACCCTTGCACACCACTGCGACTGCTGTTAGCTTTTGCAGCTAAACTGGCAACAAAATTTGAAAGCCACTCAGGAAAGACAGAATATTCAACAGTAATGATTCTGATTCTTGTGCAATTTAAGGTTGAAATCAAATGCAGATGTGTCTCATAAACTTGCCTTTCCCATTTGTCTGCATATGCTTTTTTTCCTGTAGGAAGCCCACACAGACATTCAAATTCGTTTTCACTGGTATTTTTGGAGAAACTAAATCAATAAATTTTATGTTAAAATAGATGTGGTTTTTTTCTACAAATAAGTAGTTCAGATTTTTCCCCAAAGAATTTTGAGTATTCTTGAAAAAAAAGAGCCTTCAGTGTATGATTTATTTCATTGAACTTGAACTTAAGAAATTACGTAAATGGTACAAAATGTTAATGATATGAACAAGAAAACACAATAATATATTTTAGACATTCTGTTTCAAGTGTGATGTGACAGTACTGAAATTACCTTGTAAAATCCTGGGCAGTTGCGGTCAATGTGGAGAAGGATCTATGCAGCAATAGCAGCTCTCTGTGGTGATGAATTCTGACTATCTAGAAGGAAAAACAATGGGGGAAATATCTGTTAACAGCCATTGAGGTAGAGACATTTTCAGGAAAAAGACACAACCCAGTAATCTACACAACAGAGAAAAACAAAAATAGTCATTCTGATAGCACTTCAGAAAAATGTCACATTTATTATAGAGTACGTATACATAATAAGGCATTGAATGGAATATTATGAAAATATATTATTTTAATTGTTTACACTTGCATCTTGCTGAAAAATGACCTAATAATTTAAAAAAAAAAATTATAAACAATTACATTAAAAAAAAAAAAAACCACAAGTAATATCAGTGCTATTGAAAAGCAAACCAGAGTTTTACCCTAATTTCATGCATGTGTAACTCACAGGTTCCTGCTATACCCACTAAAATTGGTAAAAGTGAGATCAGAATCAGGCCCAAAACACAATTCTTGGGGGAAAAAATTCATAGATCTATGTTTATAATATTTAGCAATAAAATTTACAGCCCTGTTATCTGCTAGCTATGCAAAAACACACACTTGTACAGGTGGAGTGTGCCACATGTTTATATGTAAACAAATGGCCTAATCCTGCCTTAGGGCATTGTAATGTTACAGCACACAAAGCTCCAGTGAGATAGCACTGGTTTTAGAGAAACCAGCCAGCACAGGAGAAAGTTAATTTGCCTAAACTACCTAGAGGCAATGCAAGGTGAAATTCAGTCAAAGCTAAAGTTCAAATATATAAACAGACTATTGACTCGGCATAGAGTGGAGCCGAGTGAATGAGTAAAGCAGAAATCGGAGCTTGCCCAAATCATCTACATGGGAACTCTGTTTCAGGAGAGCTGCAATGAGCTCACACGGCCTGCTGCGGGTGTGTCAATGCAGAACATTGGCTCCATATGCCTTCCTTTGGGATCTCTCTACCACTGGTGACTTGTGTGCCAGTTTCCAATAGTGAGGACAGGGTAAGCCTTGTCAGGCATGCTACTCTAATTTAGGAGATACTCTCTCTGGAATCTCCCAAACAACATGAAGAGGTGAAGGTTGTAGAAGGTTCTGTGTTTCTCATACTCTTCTGAAAAGTTGTTTCAGGTTGTTCGTTAAACGTGGAACATAATTTATACTTCATATAGCATCCTCAAACATTTTTAAACATAATAGATAATGCTTCCAGTTACCTTTTCCAGTCACAGCTAGTAAGTTTGATAATGAAATTTAAATTAAAGATTTACTGGCAGTCAGGCAGTTTTTCTTGATATGGTTCATCTGGTACAGAGGAAACTGAGTCACATGAGCGTTACAATTCCTTGAAAGCCAGTTTGTGAAAGCTTGACAGGCTCTCAGCAGTCTGAGTTTGTCTTCGCTAGAGAAAAGGCTGTCTTTCTGCTATGAATTTAGAGATTGGTGTTGATCAGGTGTCAGTTTTGCTCCACAGCAAGCTGTAAGTGACTAACTGTCACTAGGGGACAGGACAACATAGAGAACTATGAAGTTGCATCCTTTCTGCAGAGTGGACTGCTTCCTGTGCAGGTGAAAGTGGCTTACAGCCTTACCCTGCACACAGTAAGAGGCCTCATAAAGCTTATAGGAGAAGCTTTTTGTGGGGGTTGTAGAAAAATTCTGATTAAAAGCCCATATTTATTGTGAAAATTAGTCCTTTGGTAGAAATTGTCGGACAGGTCAGGTAATCGAGGCCTTAGTCAAAATAATACGTCACTGCATGAGGCATCGCAAGCCTGTCTTCACCGTCATAGAAAAGGAATCATTTGAGTCATCATGTATCTAAGATATGTGGTGCCCATGCAACAAGGTGCATTAGTTTGTTATAAAGAAAGAGACAATTTTATTATTTGGTAAAACTTAAGGTGATTTTGGTTGTTATTGTAGTTGGTGGTGGTTGTTGTTGAGTATTTTTCCTGGTATGGTTGACATCCTAGACGTAGCAATATAAAGGACACACCATCTTTAGATCTGAAAGCTTTTTTCCCAAGAGTACCAGAAGGGACCTTTACCCAAAACCAGAACTAAAGAAGAGAAAAGGGTTAGGAATTGTATTTATAAACAAGTTTTCAAGGCTCATCGTGTATGGCAATGGCTTTACTTAAAATGAGGTCATGATGTGAGTTCCATAGTGTAAAATTAAGTCTTAAGTGAAAAGACAAGTGCTTTTTTTTTATTGCGGTTCTCTCTGTAGGATTGATTTTTCTGCTCTTGTTCAGCATGCACAGTGTTGTAGTGGATTTTCTGTGTATCTGTAGTGGTGGCTTCTTCAAGGCAAATCAAAACTGGCCCAATATATGTCCAAGTTTCCAAAGTATTGATGACTCTTCTCCAATTTGTTTTATCCCAGACAGTCTTTGGAACTCCTTTCCTCCACCACCAGATACAGCAAGGCATAGAGGGACAAACCTAAAACTAAAGTCAATACAAATTTTACTGCACCATAGAAATGACATACAGGTTGATAACTGCTAAACTGAAAGTAGTTGTTTTTTTCTTCTAATACATTACTCAATTTAGGTAGGGCAGAAACAGGTCTGTGTTTCTGCAAATGTTTGAGTTCTATGTGGGAATGCTGAAGGAAGACATTAATTTAAAACATAAATAAATCAGTATTTCAGGAAAAGCACAGTCTGACTTGGAACTGTTTAGACCTAAACAACAGATGGTGACACTGCTGCAGATCAGGCATAACAAGAAAGTTGGTGACTTCCTCCTGGTACTTTGCACTGTTATGCTTTAAACCCAAGTGTCTCGCTGTTTCTATTTTTACTGTCATTTCTCCCAGTTCTCCAGCATTCAAAAAATAGGTTATATTCTGTGTTTGTAATTCTACTACTGATATGATCAATCCATAAACAAAACACAATTGTCTCCTGAACAAAGGAGATTCCCTTCTTCCCATTCTGAAGATTTAAAAGTAAATTGCTATGCTTCCACATTGAGGCCAACCAAATATTCAGAAGACAATTCTGCATCACAAAACTGGAACTGTAAGCTAGAATCAAGGAATCACAGAGTCTCTCCTTCCTGTCTTTTCTACATATGACTTTGAGGGAAACATCTCCAGGGAGTTATTACACAGAGATTTTTTAATCTTCTTTTAGCCAGATTACTACAAAATAAATTTTTCTTCTTTCTGCCATGCACGGGAACAACTCATGAGAGCTCAAAAACTGACTTTGCTTCAGTACTGAGTTTGGATCATTTATAGAAAGCAGTAGAGTAAGGACAATAAAGTATTAGAAATAGTAATATTTCCACTATAGGTTCTTATTCAAGACACCTGTAAGCTTGCAATAGCTTGTCATCAAGTCTTCAGTAGAGAGTAGATATGATATGCTCCATAGTTTAAAAAAAACAAACACAAAAACAGAAAATAAAATAAATTAGGAATTACAGGGGAGGAAGATAATGACCAAAATTCAAGAGATGAGGTGGTGGATTGGGATGACAAGCAAAGGATGCAGGGTTATGTGGATAGGAGAGACCTTGTAAAGAACGATACAGGGTGGAACAGGGACCACATCAAGCATATGCACTTAAGACAGTGATCTTACAAGATTATAAATTCTGTTATTGATATAGCTGGGAGATGAAACACTTGTTATTTTTGAGGAAAATCTGACCCCCAAAATTCCAGTCAATCATAACTGATTTGTATATGCATAGATACTGGAATTCCAAGAGTGCAGGGGCTTTTTTTCTAGATCTAATCTGTATTTCTTTTGCAGATAACTATAACTATTTTAATCAGTCCTGCTAGTCTGCTATCACTGCAGTTATTTAAAAATCAAAAGAGGTGCAAATTTGTGAAAGATCTAAGCTGAGTTCCTTTTACAAACATGTAAATCATGTTTCTTATATTTTTAGATATCACTTCAAGTGTTGCTCACTTAGGAACTGAAATACATAGTTAAACCAGTAAAACCTATGTAAGGATGTGTTCATTTGTGCTGAGTGTGTGATGTAATGAAAAGCAATCCTTTTATTAATGCTTCTTCATTATTATTAATCTCTCCTTCATAGATACTGCACACTTAATCATTGCCTGTTAGCTATTATAAACAGCAAAACCATAGCTGGCTTTAAATTAAAATTGCTTCCTAGTTAGTGTTTATTGTACAGGAGCAGTCTCCTCCCTTGCAAACCTCACTTTTCCATTCGGATCCCTGTATTCATTTTTAACCAGTTTGTTCTCCAGTCAGTATTTCGACTGTGGCACTCTTCCAGCAAGCTGGATTACAGCTGCTGAGTTAGTTAGTTTGGTTTGCATGAAGCCCAAATGCTGAGGTTGTGATAAAGAACACTAGTATAACAAAACTAGTGGACATTTCTTTATGAAATGGACAGCATGACAATGACGGATTAAGACTGAGAGTTGAAGGCTCTGGGAGTTGCGATGGTTTACCACAGCTTGCAGCTGTGAGAAACTCTTCCCCACGCTCAGAAAAAAGTATCTCCTTGGAAGATCTCCTTCTCTTGTTCAAAGCCTACCAATCTGGTCTTTGGTTATATTGTTTTGTTATGAACAGCTTAGCAATTTTGTCACAGTAAAAAATATGAACATCTCACATATGGAAAAACTCTGGCTCAAGTGAAGAAAAGAGCAACTTAGGTTGTACTAAAATTAATCATTAAATTAATCAATTGACACAATTCATTCTAGGTTATGACAGAAAATGGCTGAAGCATTGCAAAGGCTGGGAAGTGCATGCTTTTTTTTTTTTTTTTTTTTTTTTTGAGAGAGAGAAGGAAAGGAAAAATCAGCCAGCAAAATTGAATTGCAAGAAAAATCCTCTGACCATGCTAGCAAATACGTATTTTTCAAATGTGAAGAAACTTTAAAGTGAAAGTAACAGCTAACCTGAATTGTCAGGAAAAAAGGTCATGCCAAACCAGTCTACCTGCCGCCTTTTTGACAGGGCACCATTACCGTTGTAACAGAAACAGCAGTAACGGTCCCCTAACTGGACTGCAGCAAGCCTTTGGAGACTACCGTGCTTCACGCTTGGCTAGATGGAAATGAGGGCAGAGAGGTAAGATCTCACCTGAAACACTGTGGAAATCTTTAGGCACTATTCTGCAGGGAGCAATGTTGAGAGATGCTGAACCCTCAAAATATATACATATACACACCATGTCTCCTCTCATATATATAAAAGTAAAATAATGAGAGTAGCAAACCCCTGGAATAGATTTCCAGGAAGGTTCTGGTATCTCTGTCACTGCGGTTTCAAAGAAAAGTTAGACCACGAGCTGTTAGCCGTGACCCGGGTACTGTCCACGCTGCCCAGAGCTGTGGAGGGTTACTGGTGTCCCCGAGGACGAATTCGGGTCCCACTCCCCGCCCACTCCAGACACTAGCGGTCCCCGCAGCCACAGGAGGCCTACAGCTTCCGTGGAAAATGAACAGGCGACTGCTAATGCCGCGCGGTACAACAGTGCCAGCCGTGTGCGCCCGGCCTGTTCCTCACCGAAGCCTCCATCAGCCTCCACCCTCCTCTCCAGTCAGCCCGGGCTGCCTTCTGCCCTCAGCCCGCGTTCCCGCCAACGGCCGGCGCGCGCCCCCTCCCGACGGCCCCCTCGTTCCTCGCTCCCGGCCTGTGAGGGATTCCTGTCAGGGAGCCCGGGCGCTGCACCCCGGCCCGCCGCTGCCCCGAGTGCCCCCGCCGTCGCTGGTTTTGGAGCAGAAACGAAGCCAGCTCTAACTGTCCGAGCCTAGCTGCAGATACTGAGGTACAGAGCCAGCCCTGCCTTTCACCATGGTCTTAGGTGAGCCTTGTAGTACCCCTGAAACCTCCTCCTCTAAACACACACCTGTTGCATAGAACGCCTCAAACAATAGGGTGGTTATTCAATGTGGCGGTTCCTGGCTGGAGGGGAAAAAGAGCGAGTTGGAGAGAGGAAAAGATATTTGTGATGACTGGCACAACACTGAGCAAATTGTTCTGAATTATGCCTGAGCTGCATCTTCCTTCTGCAGCTGCACCTTCATTGCAGTTATTTCCTCACAGGTGGGTCAAGCTTCCTCCAGGCACTATCCTCCCTCCTTTCACAAAACCACTCTGTTGGGAACTGCAAGCTCTGTGCTCCCAAGAGATGAATTTCAAGTTCAGCCAAGCCGTCCGTACTGCACCTGCGTCATGCACTTTAGGCTACAGACTTGTACTGTTTTAACGTTACACTGTTCCTACAAAATTAATGAAACATTTGAATTATTCACTGCCCACTTTTATAGAGCAGCAAGCATGAGCAAAACCTGGTCTTTACTCTAATGGGGTGTAAGTGGAGTTTAGTAGTGCTTTTCAGGTGCAGCTACTGCTGTTAAATTCTTCTCAGACAAAAGTGCAGTGACTGCATATCTGCTTTATAGAGCTCCTGGTTTGAATTTAGATTGAAAATCTTGTGATGTTATCAACCAGCTTCATAGGCTGCAGAGACAGCTCTCAAAGCTGAGAAACCAGAAATAACTGAACCCTTGTTATATGGGACTCAGCTTGCACAATCCAGACACTTTGAAAACTAAGGAGTTTGAAACACTGTAGATATTAGTAAGAAATGTTTGCTGCCCTGAAAACAAACAAACAAAAAAGCCTCCACAATTCCTCATGTTATACAGTAATGCCACCTACAGCACTGTGGTAAGGGTAAGATTGAGAGTCCTGTTATTTCATAATATGGGAAAAAGAATCTTAAACCATATTTCCCTCTCTTGTATAGTTTAATGTTTCAACAATTGCTAGCATGCAAATGGGAGTCATTATCTCATCTATGTGATTAGATCTTAATACACTTTCTACTAGAAAGGCATGAAGTTTCATACAGTACACTAGACATTTCTCATTTTTATGCAAGTAACCAAACAAATATTTTGAAATGCCATGTTACCACAATGTAATTTGCTATATAGGAGAGATCATGTCAGTGCCTGTACAAGGACAGTGCTGCAAATCATTTTCTACTGTGAAGATGAGCAGCAAGTACCAGTGGGTTCCTCTGTGTCTTACATTGCCCTGAGATATGGTAATATGGTATCTAACACGAATGAACTATTTCAGCCTCCTTATTTGTTGCTAGGGCCAGTCTTTGAGACTGTGCAAGGATGATTCTCTGGATTTGGGGTGTGAAGAAAAAAAAAAAAAAAAAAAAGGCCTTTAAAATCCGTTAAGCTTCTGTAAAACTTTGCATTGCAAATTAGGACAAGATGTTGCAGACCTGGAAGTCTGCTATATTTCATTTCAGAAACTTTTAAATGAAAACATTTCAAATATTTTTGAAATGAGATGCAGTTTCTGAGCTCCAGGCTTAGTTATTTCACAAACTCTTTTCCTTCTCTAAAGTCTTAAAGCTAAACAAGCTTGGAGAATCCTTGAGAACTGGTACTTCTGTGGTAATCCAGAGAGCTGAAGAATTCAAATATGGCACTGTATTTATAAGTTTATTTTTCTCTACAGTCACTCTTTATATTCAGATAGGAATAAAGTTTGTGTATTGTGCCCAAAAGTAATGATACATGTATCAAAACAATACCACAGGATACATTTGTTTCATGTAAATAGAGATCAAGGACTGTAATAGTGATTTAATCTCATTTGGGTGGGGATATGAGGGAAAGTGGAATGTGTGTGCATATTGGAAGTGACATGAAAATGTACGTATGTCAAGTCATACCTACCTCTTCTGCCAACCTCCTCGCGTTCAGAGACTGGGGATGTAATGTAGCTGCCATAATGCTGAATACAGGCAGAGCAGGTTATGCATATTCACAGCTGCTGTGAAGTAGGTTTTTTTCAATTACAAACCAAGTTACAGCTGCTGAGTGTGGTGAGCTCCCTTCCTTTAGGTGTAAAAGCAAGAGTCATTAAACAATATTTTGAAGAACTATTGTGGAGATAGTAAGACACTGCTGTCCAAAAGCAGAGAGGTACGTGGCAACACTCAATGCAAAAAATTTGCTTGATCTTGAGGGGTTGTCTTGAATTTTGGTGCTTACAGCTATATCTGTGATGGAAGAGAACAGCAGACTGCGAGAAAAGCAGCTGCTTCTGAGCAGGTTGTGCTTGACTTCTGAGCTGTTTGGTTTTCCTGTATTCAAGGAAATAGGGTTTTATGACCCATAAGTTTTTCCTCCTAAAGTTAACAATGAGGCATGGCTTAGATTTTGAAGTGAGGAGGCAGGATTCTTGAAATATTTACATGTAGATGTTGTGTCCATGTTTGTTTGTCAGGGCAAGTGCAGCAGCATTTACACTGTTGGTAGTCAAAAGTTTTTTTTAGACTACCTGCCAATCCTGGGGTGCTAAGCAGACTTCCAGTTCAGAGTCTTTATGACAACTCATGGAAAACAAATCTGAGCTGCAGTTTTCATCTGTCTGTCCAGAAAAATGGAAAATTATATAAAATATGTAAATTTCAAGAAAGTGAAGTGTTTGGGGGTGACTCCTGATGTTTTTTTCCTCTTTTTCAGCCATTAACACATCTTTCCTTGCCTCAAATGACTGTAAGTTACAGCAGTTTATTTCATCCTCTGCGCCCTTTAATCCTTGCTTCCCTTCTCCTTTTCTGTCTGCTGTGATAAAGGTATAGCCACACTCTAAAAGCAACCAGTGAGCAGAGAAAAAACTGAGACCAAAACTTGAAAACTGGGGTTTATAAGTTCTGAAAGAATAATAATACAGGAGCCTTCAGTCTGATGATTTTGATGGAGTAATTATTGGAAAAAGAATGCAAAGGCAAAAGAAAGGCCAAGACATCACCTGGAAAACAAAAAGCTTTAATATTATGGCTTTAAAAGGAGTTTCTGTGTGTAAGGCTTGAGATTTGCTATGGAATTCTTTCAGAACAAGTATTTAGTTTTAATTAGCAGGGTGGTATCTTGGTTAATGGCATTCTTTGAATTTTTCAGTGGCTGTGAAATGCTGAGACCTTATTAAGGAAGAACATAGAGAGAAAGGGAACACACTTTCCCAATTTCCCAAATTGAATGTTCCAAGCATACATGTTCATGGTTTTCAACTTTAAAATATATTGTTAATTGAAAGAACACAATGAATGGTTATGGAAATGCAGTGGCGCATTCAGGGGTGTAACCCATCTTCTCAGGTTGTGGATATGCTGTAAGCAGCATTACTTTGAGCTTTGCTACAGCTGTGCAGCTCCTTGTACACACTCTCCAGCTGATCTGAGAGTAGTTTTTATGGAATTACCATGGCTAGAACTAGTTCATGCTTTTGTGAGTTTGTCAAACAAATAAGTAGAAGATACTTCTGAGCCAGCATAAAAGTGCTGTGCTTGGAGAGGCAACAGCAATTCATCTCGTATTTTCAACTAACTTAGCTACTTAACAATACTTGTATGACTCCAGTCTTCTTTTGGCAAATGGAGGATATTTGGTGTGAAGGATATTTGGTGTGACCTGCTACTACAGAGTGTAAATATCTTATAAGGTCTCTATACATGAAATATATATAATGTTTAATAAGCTACGCTGACTCAGACTGGTGATCTATCTAGGTCAATATCGTGCCTCTAACAGTGGCCATAAGTGGCCAAGGGAAGAGTAGAAAGTCAGCAGTCTCCTTAGAGATCTTAAAGGCGTCTACATTCGATATGCAAAATGCTCAAACCCCTCTAATTGTCCTCCATAAATCTGAACCAACTGCGTGCTTAGCTGACTCCTAGTTCCTGGTAATGCAAATATTGATATAATTCAAAACTACAGTCTTCTGGAATTAACAGATTAATCTGATTAAATGAAAAAGAAATCATCTCATGTTACCCCTAACAGTAACACGTTTAGTATTTGCATATGATTTGAATGAAGGTTGTCAAAGACATGCAAACTAGAGTTTGAGAAATAAAGTTTCTAAATAGATAGAGATCTTGAAATATAAAAGGTGATATAGACTTGGTCTTTGCTGACACCCAAATTGCATTTACACTTTTCTGTTTTAGCTTCCCTCCCCAAACTTTCATAATCCCTTCAGAAAACCTTTTCAGACAGTTGATAGAGAACTTCCAGTATCACATTCCCTTAGTCCTCAGAAACAAACTTGTATCACTCGTGAGATCTAGTTCTTATGTTATGTATACACCCAAAATACACACTGTAAACTGAATAAATAGCTCTATAACAAATTGTAAGTGGTCACAGATGGCACTGTGGTCTTAAAAGGGGTCATGCCTAATCTTTTTTTATTTTAATAGATAAATACTATATTCTATGGTTTATAATTTCAAGATGGTTCAAAAGAATTTAGTCACAGTGAATTCCAGTGAGAGATAACAGCCTAAAATACCCATTCCACACAGTTAGCTTTTTTCCCTCCAGTGCTGTTTGTAACAATTGGGTTGGAAGTCTCTGTAATGTGTTCATGTTGGAATCCAGGCCTAGAAACAGAATTTTAAAATTCATTTTGATACTTGAAAAATGCTGTGACTTTCTATTAGGGAAAGCAGCATAAACAGAAAATAATAAAAAGGAAAAATACAGCAACAAATTGGACCTACCTGTCTAAAGCCTTGTTTGGCTTGTTTCTGTGTCCCCACCTACAAATTTAAATCTAGTAAGCAATCTGCCCTTCTACTGCCAACCTAATCTCCCCTATTTCCTTAAATATTTGCAGATGCAAAAGCACTGAAATTACAAAATTATTAAAACTCAACAATGGGTTAATTAGCATCTGTATTGGAACATTAACTACAGGTACAGAAACAATTATTTCGATAAAAAGTCTATTCCTTTATTCTTCTAGCCAAATAAATTGTGTTCTTTTATATGCCTAAATCAAGCTAGTCCTGTGCTATGGATGCATTCTTCATTTTCTGAACCAAGGCTGTAACTAGTTTGCCAAATTGTGATTTTTAGATACATTAAGCATTTAAAACCCATAGCAACTGGTGAAAACAGAATACCTTTAAAATCTGATTCTTGGTCTTTAACTGAAAAATAAAACAGTGCATAACCTGTTGAACTAGTCTAAATTTTTGTGGACACAATTTGAAACATGCTTTTAGATTAAAGATGCTCAGACTTCTGAATAGAATAAATTCATACATTCACTGCTAGTTTAAAAAACAGGCCAATTAAAGGATTAGACTTTTCTTTGATACCAGACTCTGTTCTCCTAAGCAGATATTCTCAGAGTACTCCTCAAGAGAAGGGACTCTTACCACTCCTTGGTAGAACCACTACATAGAAAAAAAAAACAAAACAAAACAAAAAAACAAACAGAGAAAACAAAGTGCTCTCTTGTTCTTAGTAACTGTTAGACTAGATTTACAAGTATTGGAGAGTGACTGTAAAGCATTAGCTCAGCAAAACAAAGGAGCAATTATTTGATTGGCATAGCCCTCTTTCAACACAGTATAAAATACTTTCTGACTATTACGTAAATATCTCCTGGTTTAGAGCACAAATCAAACTCAATACATTCAGACTTTCAGCAAGTTATTCCCACAAGCCTGCTTGGGAAAGCTTCCCTTTGCTGACACACTGACTTTTCACTAACCTCTTCATAACCCCTGTTCCTCTGAGGGATATTATTTTGTTTTGTTTTGGACAGAGCTGCTAGTTTAGCAGATCTACTTCCTGAAAGACTCTAATTAACCCAGTAATTCTACTTCCTTGTCCTGTTCATCTCTCAGGGAATGAGTGCCTTTTGAAGGCTGTTAACCCCCTATTTGCAGTGTGTTATATATGATTTCTGTTTTTGTATACAGTAATTGTGCTATCTATTTTCAGGAGCCTATGCTTTAGGAATACTGTGCTTTCATCAGAATGCTTCTGCAAAAGCAGTAACTTTTTGCTCAGGTTGAGACAGTAATGATACTATCCAGGAAGTGCTGAACAACATGCTGAATTCATCGTCTCAATGATGGAATATTATGACTTAGACTAAGTAAAAAAACCAAGGGGAAATCCTGTGGCATTTGGCTTACTGAATATGGTTGTAGGATGCAGAACAGGTAGAACTGCTTTTCTTTTGAAAGTGCCAGCAAGCTTTGCTAAGAACTTTGCAATATCATGTCTGTAAACACAGTACAGATATCTGGGAGAATGATGCTTAGCTTAGTAGGGTTGATGTTTTCCTTTATACTTTCGCCATTTATCTTTAAATGTGATTCAACCTCAGAGATTTTACAGAAGTTGTCTTTTTATGAGACAGGCATTAAAAATTCACTGAGGTTCCATGACATCAGCACTTGGACAATGAATGTGGATGTGGTGAAGCAGCCAGAGAAAAAGTATACAATGAGTAAATCCTGATATAAAACACATAGTCTTGAGCTCCTTTTGACTTTAGTATTTTTGTTAGTTTATAGAGTCTATTTAAAGTTGCGGAAGCCAAACTGAACCCAAGTTTACATAACAGCTTGGCCGGGTTCCTGGGCTTCCTCATCTTCCCTGTCTCATGTCTGTTCTGGATGCTTGTCTTGTCTTGTCATCTACTTTTCATGTAGATTTCGAGAGCAAGAGTTACCAATCAACAAGATTAGAGGTATTAAATGTTGAGAAAGTAACTTCGTATGAATGTTGTTTGCTATCATCCATTTGTCCGGTAGCACTTAAACGGTTTTTTACTTCACCAGGATTCAGAATCATGCTTAAGCTGCTGAAAACTCTCCTCTCACATATAACTTTTGCTTTTGGACTGCTGCATTAATAGTGAGTTAGGATTCAACACAATCTGTTACTTGAAGATCTTAAACTTTCTTCCCCCCTCCCCGCCCTAGACTGTTACTACCTGAATTTAGCTTTGAAACAGAAAGCTTGATGATTGCATCCTAAAGCCATGGGAATCAGTAGAATTTTTCACAGGGCCTCACTAGTTGCAGGACTGGTCATTGTACATAGTTTAACATTTCCCTGAGATTTAGCAGCAAAGGTCAAAACTTAACCCTAAGTCTTCATCTGACCAAAGGGAACATTCCTCCAATCACTTTACAGTGGTTCCCTGGTGCGTAAGTAGCATAAGACCCAGAAGTTTGTAACAAAGCTATTTGTTCAAATTGCTTGGAGTGGTGGTTCAGCCTTTCAAACTAAAGTTTGCACGCTGCATATTTTTGCAAGCAATTCCTGGGTAATCTTCCAATCCAGTGAGCCCTAGTTTTCCAGCTATACAATCTGTGTGGGGTTTTTGAAGGAGGACAAGCTGTAGAATCTTCTTTATTGTGGTCTGATCTTGTAGAAGACCAACCTGTATTAATAAATATCTTATATTTGTATTGTCCAAGTCAGTGTTTAAAACACTTAAGGGTATTGCTTTTTTAAATTGTTATATATTAATTGTCATACATTTTTATGGTGCTTATTATTTTACTACTGTCTAAGCAACAGTGCTGTTTGATGGTTGTAAGCCATAGTAGCTGAAAGAGTGCCAGTGATGAAACAAATACATTTTATGTAAGAAGTAAATGCAGCCTTGTATAGGGTATTTATTGTAGTGTTAAAATTTATGAATACGGTGCATTGTGCTTTTCTCAGAGAGGAAAACAGAAAAGTGGAAAGATTTGGAAATTTCTGTCATTTGATTGTAAGGCTATAAGAACACAGAATTCTCCAAAGGGAGAAACAAGTAGGGGTGGACTCTCCAAAGACACTGAGTGTGGTCAAAACCATCCTGAGAAAGGAGTTGTAGTCCTGTGCTGCTAGGTGAAGGCATCTATACATTCTCCTTACATCGGTAAGAAGGCTCCATTATGTCTTTATCAATGAGACTGACCACAGCTTTACAAGAAAACAGGCTGTGTGTGATTTATTCAGCTTTCACCTGGGTGTAAAATTGTAACATGGTTCCTGACATTTTACCAATCAGGAGCCCATCTGAAAACAGGGTCTAGAAGGATGAACATGTGTTTGCAGTCTCAGCTTTGAGTGGGGTGGGCTGCTGATTACATCACTCTTGGCAAATTCCAGGAGGTATAGTATGGCTCTGGAGTCCTGGAGCAGGAGCATAGAAATTAGCATCAACAAGTTATGATGATGATCTCTTTTATTGTTTAATTAATAAAGTTCTTGCTAAGCTCCCTGTAGGAAAGGGAGAGATGCAGGGAAAGAAAGATTTCCTTACTAAGAATGCAGTAATTAAGACAAAATGTTCAAATATGCTTGTCTAAACTTCAAGGGTGCAGTACGAAGAAATTCTAGGAGATCAGGACACATTTGGGAAGCCAGAAGGATTCAGGGACTTGCACATTAACAGAAAAGTCAGAAAAATTGAGTTTTGCTCCCTGACATAATAGATGATTTTCTTTCAGTAAGTCACTTGATGTTTCTGTTTTTTTCAAATTAACAAGTTAGAACTGGGCGTTGTTTTCACTGTTTGCTGAGTGTCATTCACAATGGGATCCTGGTACTTTTAATGGATAGCGGGTTCTGCTACAATATATACAAAATAAATTGATAAATACAGAATCTGGCCCAGCCTTTGGGCACCAAAATGTAAAGTTAGATTGTTTGGACTCCTCTGTGCACATTCTTAGGAATTAGGTTTCAGGATGAATGAATCTATTCATCTCTCACAGCCTTTTACACGCTACTTACCTATGGAACCTTCCAGTATCCTCTGAGACTTACAGGATGTTGTTGATTAGCATGAAATATTTTTTTTGTGAATACTTGTGCGTGCAGCACATGTGTTTTAGTGCATGTTAAATATTACTATGGTTAAATTGAAATGATGAACAGGCATGCTGCACCATGTTGTTTGCTGTGAAGTGATTTAACAAATGTTTGAACAGCTGTTGCTAAGAAGACCCTGTTGATGTAAGTGGTGGCATCATGAGAGCTGGTGTTTTGGTTGTTTACAGTGAAAAAGAATCAAATAATTTTCTGCTTGGGTAAAGGACTCTATATAAATGTAATAGAGAGTTAATGTAATTTATGTATAGTGATTTTTTTTAAAGATGCACATTTCTGATCTTCCCAAAGAGATGGTAGGGTTTTGGCTACTTCAGCAGTCAAGACAGGAAAATTGCCTCAGAGCGCAGTCAGGACAGTTGCTGATCTTTACATTACTTAACAAAATTCTTTGAGTTCCAGACATGGACAGTCTCTAATCCATAATTTTAGGTGGACCAACAAAGCATCTGCCACAAAGATTGTTCACGTGTAGCAAAAACCCCCCACTTCTGTAGACAGTACCATTTGCCATGGAAAGATTCTGCTCTGCACTAATATTCACTGCCAATGAGTTTTAGTAGTAAAGTGGTAGGGGAAAGAAATATAGTCTTTATATAGTAATGAATGGTATTAAATGAACAGCTAGCATTTCTAGCATACCGCAAACTCACCAAACAGGAAAAGAAAATAAGGGTAGAATATTTTAATCGGTTCTACTCCTAAACATGGAAACCAGAGGTCCACATCCCAAAGACTCCACTTGAACTTTCTGCTTGTGGTCTGACTTCTGATATTTGTAAGGACAGATTTGACAGAGGACAGCCACTGTGATAGTGGGCAGCCGGTGACAGTGGAATCTGGGTTTTCAGCTTGCAGCAAGATGCACCAAATTTTAGCACAGTAATGAAATTTTTTGAAAGTCTGAATGCTAATTTTGGTGCCTGAGTTGATCCTCTCTGAATATCTGATTACCAAGACTCAGGTTTGCCAGAGAAGACTCAAAAGTTTTAGTGGTGGCAAGCCTGGTGTGTTGTTTGCAGAAGTTCACACTTGTGGTTAGCAAACCTGAAAGTATTGGAGGTGTGTAGGGACAGTGGTAATGCAGTGAATCCATCCTCATCCCATTATTATGTTCCTTTATACTGCTAGTCTCACCAGGAGCAGCAAGTGTAGAAGAGTCTTAGGAAATTAGTTGCTTTCTTATGGGTTTCGTGGAAGGTGTGATGTCCAGGAGCTGCTAGTGTTTATGCTGTACTACTTCGGATGATAAAGGAATTTAGCATCTGCAATGAAACACTTTTTTATATTTTGGGCTTCCCCCCCTTTTTGCACTACTATGTATTGCATTTCCCTGGCCTCTCAGCAGTTTCTCAGGCTTTTTATAAAGAAGAAAACATGGAGTGGAACATAAAAAGGACTTTCCTATATTAACAAAAATGGCATACTGAGATATGCTCATTGCTAGACTTTTTTACAGGATTTTACAGGAAAGCAGTCCTTTCCAGGAGAGTAAAAAGTGACTGAGTTGCCTTTATTGCAAGGATGCTATGTTACAATAAAACATTCAGTAAATTTTATATTGCTGCTACCATAACGGAGAGATGATATTTAAATAAAATAGCACTGCTTTTATGAGTGCATATGGTGATAGGAGTTATCAACCAAAAAGAAGAGTTTAACTGGATTTTATTTCTTCTGAAGGATAAAAGCTGTCAGATTAAGAGTAAGATGAAGCTCAAGAGTAAGATGAAGCAGTGGCTGTGGATGCAGAGGCATTGTGCTGCAGCGTCACTAGTAATATGCAATGTGTCTTCATAGTTATTCTGCTTTGGAGGGCAAGCCGTTAGAACTTAATGCTTTGAATTAATTGAGTTTATCTCAGAAGCGTAGAAAGAGACATAGTCAAGATATCCCCATGCTCATTGCCATGAAGGCAAGGTCATGGAGGATGTCAAGGTGGGCTTGAATATAGTCAGTGAGGAAGTTGTGCTGCAAATCTGTTACTGGTATGCCACTTGGCTAGCTTAAAAACATGTCTATGTGTGCTCTTTTGTTGCTCTTTTTTGTAGTATGAATTCCAAATTGGGAACATAGTGAGATTTGATCTTCAACTTCATGGCTTTGACCATTGGCATTTTCAATCTGTGTTAAAGATTTTTTAATTTTCTTTTAATGTTGCCAGTACAACCTTTTCTATTTCACCTTTTCTTTGATGACTGCATTTAAGATAAGTTGTTTTAATGAACACTTGATCTTTCTAATAAGCCACAAAACTGGTCACCTAGACAATCAGTGGAGAAATCAGTAATATTTAAGGTAAGTGGTGATGAGCATGTCTTGATGAACTTTAATGGGACCAATTTCAATAATTCTTTCACTGATAGGTAAAAGCTGGCCTGCAGGTAATGAATCTGCCTTCAGGAAAAGATGAGAAGTAACAGACTGAAAAAAGCAGTTGTTCTAATTATGGTAATTATGCTAATTTACACTTTAAATAATAGGAAACTTGCAGTTTATATATTTAATATTACAGTTAACTATGGGCATTAAGGAAAATGAGACTTCTCAGAGATACAGATTCAATCCAGCATTTCATGTAAGAACTTATAAAAACCTTTCTGGGAAAAACAGCAGTATGAAGAAAAGAAATGTTGGGGGAAATGGGCTCTTACACCTACCTCTCTCACAAACATACAGTGTCTTAACCAGGGGAAGAAAGATCATATTTGCAGGTAAAGCACTGAAGCCTGTCTGGTTAGAGTAGCTGAAGACCTGACCCATAAGTCCACTGGAAACTGTATCTTCCACTGATTCCACCTTCTGAACCAGTTGTCTTAGCTGCTATCCTATCAAGTGTGTGAATCAGAGACTTACTGTACTGAATCTCCCAGGCAGGATTAGGGCAAGCTCAAGGCTATTTCATGTAAAATCAAACTATGAACAGACCTTTCTTTGCTGTGAAATGTCAAGTCTTTATGAATTCAGAAAGAAGAAAGTAATAATCCTGTGTGGCTCTCTATACCCAGATGTGCCTAAGTATCCTGGAAATTATTGTTTTCCTTGTTCCATAGATAGTAATGATATTTGCTCAGATAGTTTTGTTTGCTTTCCAAAGCTTTGTTCTCAAACCAAGCAAAATAATCTTCACATTCACATTTCTTTTCTGCACAAAACGTAATGAATGTTTAACCATAATGTACAAACTCATTGGATACCCGACTGATTAAACCTAGCATACTCCATCCAGAAATCTTTATTTCCTCAGTGGAAACATGGTCTTATTCTGTAGTTATAAAATAGACTTGAAAGACATGTAGACATGGTGCTTAGGGACATGGTTTAGCAGTGGACTTGGTAGTGCTAGGTGAATGATTGGGCTTGATGCTCTTAGGGGTCTTTTCCAACCTAAATGATTCTGTGGTAGGTAATAATGCCCTAGAGAAGTGTAGCCATAATTCCCCCAAAACAAAAGCAGTTATTTGTGTATGCAATGGCCGGTTCCATAGAGTGAGCTATGGTTGCATTTCTGCTGTTCACTGAAAACATCGTTCATTACTCATTGACTTTGTTTTAAAGAATTTGGGGGGTTTTTTAAGTTTTATTCCATTTTTACCTGGGCAAACAACTGTTTTCCAAGCATCAACTCGATACAAGATACTTTCTGCATATGACATTAGAAGATGGTAATTGTTAGTAGGTTATTGCTCAAAATCGCAGTAGGTAGGTGGCACCTCAGCTCCTAGGAATAAAGAAGCCAGGGGCTATAAAGAATGCTGTGGCTATTGAAAGGTGAAAGCCAATTACCAGTGTCCTGCTAAGAGATTCCTGACTTAAGTTTCATTTTTGGATACCTTGGCTGACCAATATGTTGTATCTGACTCTGCATATGAAATGAGTTTCTTGTTATGGGAACACCAAAAACAAACAAAACAAAGTTGAATTGCCTTTGTCACTCCTATGCTAAGAGCCAGACCATGTCTGAGGTTCATGCTGTACAGGAATTTGAACTCAGACTGATTCTATTGCTTTCAAAAACATTATTCCTGGAGGCAGCAAGTCTAACTGAAGGGGCAATACGTACTGACTCTACAGAAAAGAATGCCTGTGTCTGCAGTGCAATATGAAATAAAAAGAAAATAAGCTTAAAACCAACTTGCTTTTCCAGCCTTGCCAGATGCACCAAGCAATTCACTCAGAATTTTTTTATGCAGTGAAAATGTGAGTGCTGGGCTATTTTAACAACAGTGGTCCAGAAGTTTAAAAAAAAAAAAAAAGGTGGCAAAACTATATGCCAGTATTCTCTGAATTGCTTTAAATAACTGTCATGAGAAGGACAATGAGAACACTGAACCTGTGGCTGAATGAAACAGGTACTTCATTCTAGATATCTTGATATTTGATGGTACATTAGATAGACACATCTGGTAAGCAAAGAGAAGAGGAAATGTGAGAATCACAGCATTTGTTACTTCCAGGTTTGAAACACTGTAACTTTTATAAGGTTTGAAGTAAAGTAAAATGTATACGTTGGAAATTGCTGGAAAAGACCATGATTCATACATCTTTTAATTGCTAACTCGATGACCCACTGCATCACCACTCCAGTTGAGTATCTCAGAATCATTCATTGTTGTTATCCTTTCAACAATCCTATACAATACAGCCTAATTTTGTAAATGATGAACTAAAAAAGGATGTGACTTAAATGACCAAAGTCACAAAATAAATCTAGGTTTAAGCCAGCAATTGACCAGGTACTCTGAGATCATGCTCTACCAGGACATGCCATGCAGGACATGTCCTGTACTTGTAGTACCATTGGCACCCACACTTCCAATTATGCTGGGTCATCTCTTCAGTAGAAAGGCAGCTTGAGACCTGCACTGCCTTTTTAGTGTCTTGCTTGGAAATGGATTTCATATTGCTCTACCTTGGAGACAAATTGGTTTGGGTCAGGCTGTTTTCATAGTGGAGACAGGAGATACTATGTCCTGCAATTTGTGAGGACTTTTCCACCTATCTTTGAACTAGCTAGTTCCAGCACTCTTACGAAGGTAGCCACGGCACCATGAAGTACCAAACAGCTGGGGACTGCTTTCAAATACACCATTAATAGTGCCTGTGTTAATCCGGACTCACCCAGACGAGTTGCAGTTACTATAGCACGTATGCCCTCACAAAGCATTTTTAGTTTAGCTGAAACTACAACAAACGAGGCTCAGATGCATGATCAACTGTGCAAGAAAGCAGTAAGGAAGGTTTGTGCAGTGACTGAGCAGCTGTACAGCTGTGACAGTAGCACAGGATGTCATTAATTTAAATCTCTACCCATACTGCAACCTTCAGCTACCACAGCAAGACCCATGTTGCTTTACATCTCTCTGCACCAAATGCTGCCTGGTTCCCTGGCACTTTCTTCCCAGAGCAAATCCTGCGGTTCCCCTCAGAGGGCTTCTCCATCACAGCCAGCTGCTATCTATCTTAGTCTCTAATCTGGGCTATAAAGCAGGCCCATTTTCCAGGCAGTGTTTACTGAAAACACAGAAGTGTGCCTAGCTCCCTTAGCCATACCTCCTCCTTCCCTCCCACTCCCTGGCAGGCAGTATGGCTGTGGAGGTCAGGCTGCAGGACTCTCCTACTGTCTTTGAGAGAGCGTGGAGTGAAATCACCAGCCTGTAAGACCATTAACCCTGACAGGTTTACAGCTACTTCCTCTGAGGTTCAGAGAGTTCATTATGCTTACAGTTAGTCAAAGTGGTTGGCTGTAAAGCAAACAGTAACATGATTGAAATCTTCATTAGAGAGAAAACTGGTGCACTAAAGGAAAGATTTGGGACAGGAGAACACAGTGCAAGATCAAGACTTTCAGGGAGATCAGTAATTTTAAAATGATATATCTAAAAAAGCAGAAAAGAGGTAATGAAAAGGGCCAAAACCAAATAATAAGTGATAACTATGAGGTTGATGTTGCTAACATATGGCACAGGAGAGCTGAAAATAAGAAACTGGATCTTGCTGTAGTTTTTAGTACTAGGAAGTGTTCAAATCTTTAATGAAAAAGCACATTTGAAATGATAACTTCCTTATATTTGCTGCTGCAGATTAATTATGGCTAAGGCCCAAATATTCTGTAGCTTCACTCATTTTTCTGTAGGGACGCACTAAGTTTTGGAAAGTAGAAACTATCTGGTGCTGCCTCAGCAGCTTTTTTGTCCCTATTTCCTGACAACTGGGATTGTGGCAAGATAATTAGGGACTTTGCTTGAATAAAATATCTCTAGATTTCTTTGCAGCTTGTTCTGAACTAATCTACCCATTCCTATCCATCTTGACGGGTGACCTGTCTTATTCTATGAGTGAGAAGAACTATATTCTTTGTTTATCCTTACTGCATGATCAGACCATCATCTGGTCTGGCATGTCCCAAATGGCACCTGTCATCAGCATATGTCATGCTGACTTTACTTGGCCACTTTTTATTACCTGGGACTTGAAGGGAGTAGAAAGGAAGTGGACTGTATGATTTTTTTTCTTGATAACAGCTCCCTTTCTTGCCTGATGTTGTCACTAAAGCTCCATGGGCTGTTGAAACGGTATTGTAATGGGGTTATATTGAGCCTGTGAAATGTAGGGTGGGCATTCATCTTTTAAAAGGGAGACTTCTAGGAGCCTGCGCTACTCTTGTTAAAGCCAGTGGGCATCCCTGCATGTCAGTGGAAGCGAGATAAGATTTCAAATCACATCTTGGATTCTGCATGTTTTTTTCTATGTCCAGAAATTTCAATTATCTCTATTCCTGACTAGAGATCATGATAGCTGTTTGAAGTTTAAGTCAAATAAGACAAATACACCTCACTTCTCTCTAGTTATATATTTATTCAGTAATCAACACTATTTTGAAGTTCACAAACTCATTCTTTGTTTCTTTAAATGTTTGACTTAGAGGTTAGGAGCCATGATCTCAAATGGAGATGAAGAGCCACAAGAGGGATCAGACTCTCAGACAGAAAGGCCAGGAGCTACTCCATAGTCCCACATGAATGCCAAAGCTGTTTTGCTGTACAGACCTGTCTGATGTCTAGTGTTTTAATATGCTTGGGCACTAGCAGGATATTTTTGCATATGGTAGCATGTTTGTATTTACTATCCAATGTTTCTGGTAACAAATGATGAGACAACATATTTTCTGCTTAGCATTTTGTTCTCTTGTCAGCAGTTTAGCACAAGGGCGAATACTTACTCCAAAAAAAAACCCTTAAAATGTGTTCAACTGTGGCCTGTCACAACTTTATTCCTTTGTGTTGTGTTTCTTGGGCTGCAGTGTGAATACAGACTAGTGCCTTGTCTGGGTTTCAGCTCGAAATTGCCCTAGCTTTTAGACATGTGTCTGGCAACAAGAAAAAGAAAACCCACTGTCCTTCTGCATGACTAAAGGAAAAATATGATAATCTGTTTTGATTTGGTATAGGTGTTAATAAAAGGCTCAGAGGAAGCTGAATGACAGCCACAGTGAAAGTTGTTATGAAACTCCGGAATATGGACACTTTTTTAGTTGAGAGCAACTAAGATAATTAAATATTGATCAAAATTTATATCAGAAGAACTAAGAAGCCTGGCTTTATGTACCAATCTAGTAAAAAAAAAAAAAAAAAAAGAAATTTAAAAGCAATATAAAAAAAAAGAACCCTGGCTTTATGTACCAATTAAATAAAAAAAAAAAAAAAAAAAAGACATTTAGAAGCAATATTAAGAAAAAGTATAATTTTGAAAAGTAATTATGTACAAAACAAGATCACAGATCTGGAAATAAACTAGTTGTACTTAACTAGAAAGCAGTTGCCAAGAGGTTTATCCCATGAATTATTTTTTATGCATTCTGTATTGGAAACTTATGCAATGTAGCTGAACAGTTTGTTCATTTCTTGTCAGAATTTATCATAATAAATGCCAGGAGCTCAGATGTGTAGGTTTTTTATCGTCCCTAGGGGATCTCTCAGAATTAAGAACTTTTGGCAACTATTCTTTCCTTTCTGTTTGAAGCTTCTTTAGAAGGATGAACCAGTAATGTTTCACTTAAAGAACAAAATGTCTGGAATTTATTTCACTCCTATTACTAAAATGATTGGATCTTGAACAGAAAGTTGAGAGAAAACTCATTTAACGTTCCTGTCAACCTTGATAACTTTTGCTTCTTCTGCTGGTCTCCTCTATTTTTTCTTTCTCTGGTTTACAGCATAATGAACTGATAGAACGACATTTTACTTGAGACAGAAGAAACTTAACAATTGGGCAGAGCAAGCTACAAACTGCCCCACACCTCTGAAAACCAATTAACTGACTAAATGGTCCAGTATTTGGTATTTTGATTTGGCTCAGTTGAACATTTGCCCATAATATCTGTGGAAGTCTTGGAAATGAAAATATATATGATATAAATTATATTGTTTGTATCCAATTTAATATTTCTGAAATAAGAGTCATTTTGTGGTTCGGCTTTCTGTTGCATTTAAATTCAGGGATATGCATGGACTTACTGTGCTTTTTGCAGAAGTTTAATCGTTAGAATTTTTTCAAAATGAAATCACAGGTACCTTCCTGGGAAAGGAGGTTATCTTCCACTTAACATTCAGTGTTTCTCATTCAAGTGAAGCATGAAACATATGGTTTGCCCTTGGTGTAGGATGATGAAAATACAGCAAAATGCTGACAGAAATCTAAAGCAATTTGTGAAATGGTTTGAAGTTTTATGAGACATTGGTAATGTTAAATATTTTGTCAGTGTTTGCTCTTTAGAGATCACTACATGTTCTGAAACTTCTCTGACACACTAAGGTCTGTGGAAAACTGTGAAGTCCGCTGAGGTGGTGCTCACACACGCAGCGGGCTGCTTGCTCAGTGTGGACCTGGGCAAGGTGCAATAGCATGCTGGGCATGGAGCTGGGCATTTGGAGTTGGCAGGTCCTGCTGTGCTCTGTGCCTCTGTGGAATCCTCGTAGGCCCTGCTAAGCCTCCCTCCACTTAGTAACAACCTCCCCTAGCTTACAAGGGGCAAGAGCTGGATATCTTTTCTTCTCTGAAATCAGCTCTTTGCTTAGGAAGAGAAACATTTACTCGTCTGATGGTGCATCTGAAGCAAAGTTGCGTGATATGTGGATACAGATGCATGTGTAGCATTTATTAGTGCAGGTAGGTGAGGAAGAGTTAACAGATTTTTCATTTCAATTTCTTTGAATAGTGCATTAGAGTGAGGATGCTCAGATCATTTTGTATATATATCTTATTGTACTGTTTGTGTTTTATCCCGAGATATGCATTATTTCAATTTCAAGCTTTCAGATAAGCTCCAAGGAGAGAGTGCAGTTATTTAGCGGGATGAAAAAGACAGATGAATTTGCTTTATACCTTTGCTGCTCAAAATGGTACTTAAAAAGTCAAACTGAAAAATGCCAATAATAGACTCTCTGCTCTGTTATTCAGAGGTAAAAGGTAAAAGATAAGAGGTAAGCCTGCTGGCAGCCAGAAACCTATTTCAGCAGCTTCTGAAGTGTGTCACAGACAAGTCTGCAAGGACATTTCGTAATATCACTGATAAAGATCATGTGGTATTGAACTGATTGGCAAACACACAAACACAGACTGAACTTGTGTGTGTCATTGTGCATACGTATTCATCTAGATTTGTGAGCAAGTGGAAGGACAACTTTTCAAGAATTTCGTAGTAACAAGGAGTTTAGTGGTCATGAACTATTTTCCAATTGTTCTTTTATTTTGGCTGTTTTGCATTTTCAGTGTGTGAAAATTAATTAGATATTAGCAAAAATGTTTCTGGCTCACCAATACAGCCACTGCATGACACAGTAGCAAATAACTAACATTCCCAGCTTTAAGAGCTAAGACTGAATAAAGGCAAGGGTACAAAAGATGGTGCAGCAATTGTACTTGACTTCCTTTTTCATTGTCAATGCCTCATTCTAGAATCCGCATGTTGTTACTGGCTGCTGATTATCTTATTCAGTGGTTATTTGAAAATCAGCAAGCAAGGATTTTCTCTGAATCTAAAACCAATTATCAGTAATATAGGAGTGGATAGGATGGTGATGAGGTGCTTTCTCCATTCAGACAGTAGCTCCAGGCTCCCAGAGCTCACAATTAGTTCTCCTTGATGTTTTTAAGTTACCAGCCATTCTGCCCTCTTAGAAACATGGGGATACGAGGTACTATTGTGTTAGTAGTACCTTGGATGTAAATCTACCTGCTAAACTGCTGGATGTAGACATTCTTGACAATGCTTCCTCATTGCTGAGACAGAATAGACTTTCACAGGAAAGTAGGATCACAAGGAAAGAGAATAAAGCAGAGTAAGAAATGAATGGTTTGCTAAGAAAATCAACATAAAGTTTTAAAGGCCGAAAATAACATATTCTACTTTTTTCCCTACCTGGCACTCTTGTGAAGGGTTCTATCAACTATGCCATTTAGTCTGTGACTGGCAGTGAAGCCTGTGCCATCATCACCAAGAATAGCCAAGAATTTGGACTAGTTTAAATTGAATATTCGTGGCATGTAATAAAATAAAGGATAATTGGGATGCTATTTGGGCAGAATGAGGTAAATCTGACAGCATCCAATTAAGCTTTGTACAGAGGAGTAACTGCTGTTGCCTGCATGTGATGGTGCAGTGATTTATGGAAAGAGGAACCCCTGTACGAAAGGAGAATCTAGGGCGCTGCCTCTGTTGTAAGCTCAGAAGCAGGCATGGCTTATAGGGATCTGCACCTTAAGGGAAGGAAATCTTTTCCCTGCTTTTCCAGCATCTTGCATAGATCCTGCCTGTGTCTTCAGCCCTGCCATCAGATTCAACTGCTAGGTCTTCTTTTAAAAAAGATTAGTGGAACTAATAATGGCTAAGTGCCCCTCTTGAAGTCAGATCTAAGATGCTAAATATGTGTCAGAATTTTCCTGGAGGAATGCAAATTTACAGTAAATGCAGCACTGAAAGCAGAAGCATTATTCTCTAATACATTTCTGCACAGGTCAGCAGATAAATCAGATACATTATGGAAGCCTGGCAGCAGAGATAGTCTGTCTGAGGCATTTTATTAATTTTCCAGGAATATAAATCAAGGTGATTTCATGTTGAATAAAGAATAAAATATTTTTGCTCCCATTTCCAGACTCTTAGTAATCATTAAGTACAGTAAAAGGACCATAAGTGAATTAGCTTTTTGACTCAGTATTCACCAACAGTAGATCCTGCTAACAGTTGGAATAGTCTTAGTGAGTAGTTTGCAAGAGGAAGATTTATATCTTTTCATTATAGGCAAATTTTGTAAGATTTTTAGCTTTATGGCCAGAATAGAACCTTTGAGCCAGTTACTAAGAAAATAGTAGGACTGACTAGGGTACATCAAGAGATATAATGCCTTAGAGAAATGGAGATGTGATTATCTTCCAGGTCTCAGTGTTGAGTTTCTCCTGAATGGCATGTCATCTTGCACTTGCATGCATTTCGAGGGATCCCTTCTCTTCCTATAAGATCAGCAGAGATGAGATGAGCAACAGCTATTCAGACTTGAGACAGAAGATAGATGTAAGTGCAGATGATGATATATATTCAATATGTTCTAATTCTTCATAGTTCCACAAATCCAGACTACTGAGTCTGCAAAGCACACATTTGCTGTACACTGGTTTGATTTTTTTTTTCCTTGCTCTGAGTACCAGCTGAAAATAATCTGTTTGTCTTGATCCTTGATCTGTCTTTGCATAGGAAAAGGAGGCAGGGAAAGGTAAAGAGGAGGTAGTGCACTGCTGCTGTTGTGGAGTGTACCTCCTACAGATTCCTCATCTCAAAGGCAAAAAGCTGAGAAGGTCCAGCAACTTTAAGCTAGAGAACTGCTTGGCAGTCCTCCTCTGTCAGGAATCAGATGTTTGCATACAGCTGTCTTAAGATTTAACACATGGGTATGCCTCCTCTGCATAACCTTATCACGTGGCCCATCCTTAACTAAATGGAAATGTCCCATTCTGGAAGAGAATTACTTTTTCTGTTCTACCTCAGCAGGGGCTACTCGTTGTCCTGGCTAGTGGGAGGAATAAGAGAGATCATTTGCTTGAACTTCTAAGAGGAATGCTATGCAACATCTGCAGAGAGAAGTAGGACAGGAGCTGGGATCCTATTAGAATCTTCCAAGGGCTGGCAAAGCACTCCACAGCTTTCAATTTGAAGCAGTTGTGCTTCAGATCACTCAAAGACACAGTACCGTATCTAAGAAGCTATAAGGCTTCTTAGTCCTCCAAAAATCTAGCTAAGAATTGGTTGAAATGAGAAAGGGTGAAGTTATAAATTATTATTAGTTCTTGTGTCTTACTGTTGTTGTCAGTGTGAAATTTTCCTTGGATAGCCTTAGATGAATGTTTGTCCTTCACATTCATGAAAATTTGCTATAGCTTCAAACTGAAGATTATTTTGATGTCTGCTTTGGTTGTCATTCTGATTATTCATAACCTTTAACAAGTCTATGATTATTTGTTGTATATCAACTCTCATCAAGAAGGGGCTTCTTTTACAGTAAGACCACAAAGTTCTTCCCTAGAAAAAAAAAATATTAGTTTTTTTCTATATTAAGTGGGGGGTAAGATAAGGAGGCAGAAAGTAATTAAAGCAGTTGATGGTGGTCAGCTTAAAAAAAAAAAAAAAAACAACCCCCCCCCCCCCCAAAAAAAACACAACCATAACTTCCATCATATTCTCTAGGTGCTTAGGATTAAATAATTACTTTCATTCAAAGTGTTACCGTCTAAAACTTGTCTTTCTACAGCATCTAGTATAGTGGCATCCTGTTGCATGAGTGTTGCTCCCAGATTCTATACCACAGGAATTTACATTAATAATAACAATCGTAATAATAATAGTGGTTTCAGGAGCAGGGTGCCCATGGAGCCATCCCATGACAATGGTTCATTGCTGAGTCTGACAGAAACATAATCACTGCTGAATTGCAAGCACAGCTACTGATAGCACCCTAGATGAAATTTAGGTATGTATATCTGAAAGCTTTAGCTACAATAAAAACCCAACACTGTTGGAAAAACAGTAATTGTATGATGCTATGGAAACAGATGTGGCAAGACAGGCTAATTGTACAGCCAACATACTGCACAGCATGTGTATGGTACTACCTAAATGCTGAGTCATGCTTACTACGTGCCCATTCCTTTAACAATTTTGTAGTATGACCACATGCCCCTTAAAAAAATAAATTGATTTTTAATAAGAGAAAGTTTAATAATCTACTACAATAAAACTGGTCTGCAAAGGTAAAATATATTCCATTGAAGACTCTTCAGTGCCACTTCCTTGAAATTCCAGAGTGTGGCCAGAGTGTGGCCATGATTTACCTTGTACCTGTGTCATCTTTAACAGAATATTCTGTTTACACTGCCAACATGGGCTCAATAAGGTAATAGGAAATTAATTTAATCAAAAATAAAAAAGCTGTGAAATCTCAACGAGAGCTTTATAAAGACTGTATTGCCAGTAAGTCCTGGGAGGATGACTGCGTCTGCTTTACTTTATGGGAAATTAGAAATGGAGGACTTTCTCCTGAGACTTATCACAGTGCCTTTGGCTTTCCGAATTTGAAGCAAACCCATACTGTAAGAGAAAATGCAGGGAATGACTGGAACAGAATCAATGACTTAGCTAAATCACTTAGAACTCCTCTTTCATGTTAGAGCAAAACAATGTTACAGCTTGAGCTATAATTAATTGCTGCTTAATAAGGCCAAAGTAAGTCATGTCTTTTCAGCTAATTCCTGTTCAGCTTCCCCAGCTATAAAACACTTAATAAAGAAAGTTTAGCAGCTGTACTGTTCTCTGAGGCATGAAAAATCTTGATTAAGGTCACTATACTGGAGTCAATGAAGCTTAAACCTTGATATACTGGGACACAGGGAGAGGCCAAACTAACTTTAAACTACACAGTGTCCTGCTGACCAATACACAGAGGACTGTTTATTTTGGACTCTGAAAAGCAGCTTGCCAAGCCTCCTGCCTATAAGATAAGCATCATGTTATCTATGCCTATCTGCAAAGTTAAGAGCAGCAAGCAAAAAGCTGTGGTCACAGAAGAATAGGGCAGCTAAATTTAAACAACCTTTGAGGCTGAGCTTCTGACATTCCTGCTTTTGAGAAAGAAGAGTGTGTCTGAGTGGGGGAAAAGATCACCTGTAAGTGTTTTAGACTTAAGATGTTAGATTTGAGGAATACATTTCAGCTCCCTATTATAGTTGCCGTAATAGCTCTTAGGAAAGCTGTGCCTCACAGTATTAGTTAAATCACCACTTGAAATATACTTGAATGTAAC
This sequence comes from Aramus guarauna, assembly GCA_013400195.1. Classification (NCBI taxonomy): domain Eukaryota; kingdom Metazoa; phylum Chordata; class Aves; order Gruiformes; family Aramidae; genus Aramus; species Aramus guarauna. The sequence continues at coordinate 5,377,603 of VXBL01008568.1, forward strand.
TTCATTAAAAGTGTTAATACAAAGTGATTAGTGATTGATGCAAATTGATCATGTAGTTGAGTCAAGTTCTACTCTGAACAACACAGGTAAAAATCTTAATTAATTATCCTTTGTGGACATAGTCTGCCCTTTCACTTATGTAGGAGGACAAAGTTTTGACCACATGAACTTTTCTCTAGTTATTACAGAAATTACTGTTGAGCTCAGTATATAGACAAGTCACTAACATAAACACTAGTCAATTTAGCACAATATTAATATTTGCATTGTAGGGCTATTCCACTGTTAATCAGAATGTTTCTTATTAGGCCTTGAATCTTAATTTTATCTACAGCTTTTCTAAGCAAGAAAGCAGGTTTCTTGGAATAAATGTCTGATATTCCTGGACAAGATTCTGTAGTCAACTATACAATATAACTCCATGGACAAGCAAAAATGAGTGGGAATGACACACGTGGAGTTATATTTCTTTATATGAGTATAACTGCTGGCAGTGCATCACTGACCAGCCTGACTTTATGGTGTTCTCCATGCATTTCATTAGCCCTGCTCCAAGTCTGCCTGTTTATATCATACCAAGCTGCCTCCATCATGGGTGTCAGAGTTGGAGAATTTTACTCTCTGTAATGTGTAAACCTTTCCACCCTTTAGGAGAGGATATTTCTCCAGCTGTCATGGGTGTTAGTGACTTGAAAGACTTTTCCAAGAAGCTGCAAGGAAGTAATTCAGATATGTGAAGTTTCGGATGCCGAAGGTTTTCAGCAGCTCTCTTGAGATCTAGGCTTTCCTGGGGCTGAAGCCTCTCCTGTTATCAGAGTGGGGGAGCATGAGGCCAAAGAAGGAAGATCAGCCATACTCCTAGAATTATTCTTTTCATTTGATTTTTAGTTTTAGATTTTTCTGCAAAGAAATTATAACCTGGCCTGATTGTACCATTGTACCTGCCTCAATTGAATGCATTCATGTCTAGAATGAATAATACATAATGTTTTTTTTCATGGGTAAATTAACATTTTTTCATCCTGAAACCTAAGAAATTATGAGGATTTGTTTGTTTGTTTTGTGAATGGTTTGGGTTGGAAGAGACCCTAAAGCCCATCCAGTTCCAACCCCCTTGCTATGGGCAGGGACACCCTCCACTAGCCTAGGTTGCCCAAAGCCCCATCCAACCTGCCCTTGAACATTTCCAGGGACAGGGCATCCACAGCTTCTCTGGGCAACCTGTTCCAGTGCCTCACCACCCTCATAGTGATGAAACACCTCATAGTTGTGTCACCTGCTAGGATATATCTTCTGTAATTGTTAACCTTTATTTTCACAGACAGATACAATTGCAAAGGCATTGAAATGAACAGGATATAGACAAAGGTAAAAATGGCTTCCACGGCATGAGCACTGAACACATTTGTTATTTGCACGCAGACTGTTAGTATGTGCAGGTTTTGCTCTTGGTTTTGTTTTTACTTTAATTAGTGTGCATTCCCTTCCATTTTTAGTGTCTCTCTTAGAAGTATTGATTCCATTGTATTTATAGAGGTTTGAATAGTATCATGTCACTGAAGGGAATAAAACCTAGCACAAAGTTGGAATGCTAGCTGCTACAGATATGGCAGTCACAGGATTAACTTGAGTTTTCACACCTGCATTTTAAACAATAATATTTTTTCCATTTATTCTGGGATATGATGTACAGGACTTTGAGATCTGAAAAGTGGGGAAGAGGCTTCATGTAGAGTTTGATTTTTGCTTTTGCTCAGTTTTGTTTGTCAGTCCTTCCAACAAATGAAATATATTTAATTGCTTTTCTGTTCATTTTCATTTTGTACTTATCCTGGAAAGTATTATAAAATACATTCCTACAGGTAATGCACTGCTGTAAATGTTCTGATGAAAAGTATATAAAATATATTTTGATTTCTTCCTTGATAAGTGAAAACTTTTCTTATCTCTGATTATAAAACTTAAGATTAAAAAAACCCTGAAACATTGAGATTAATCTGGAAGAGATTTCTTCTGTAGTATAAGCCTAGAACCTCTTTCTGTAACTCCCATTCATCAGCTGCTATTGCAAAATATCTTAGCAAGGAACGAAGGGATAGTAGCTGGACCAAAGCCACCTGAGCAAGAGAGTGATTGGGAGATTGCAGTTATAGAATCAAGAATAATGTAAAAACATTTTTTATGATTAATGAAGATTGGTTAATGACTAACTGGAAAAGAACAGTTCACACCTCTGTATTGTGGTTATTTAGATGTAATTGACTTTAGTGAAATCACACAGCTATTGTATTTTATTTGTATAACCTTGTCAGATTTACTAAAAATCACTTGAGTGTTTTTATGAGTTTGTTTCTTTTTTTTATTAAAGCAGAGAGGCTGACTCATTGTTCTTAATCCATCTGTACACAGACAGCCTCTGATGTGCATGGCAGCATCCATATGTAGGGAAATGCTCAGAAAGAACAAGACTATATGTTTCTGTGAGTGTAAATGGCAGCAAATTCAGGCCTTTGGTGCCATGCTATGCATAACAAATTTATCTGATATATGTTCTCATTACAAATTGACTAGTGGTTCAATGTATTGTCTTGGGGTTATAGTATAAAAGTTCAAGGCACTATTGGTCTTAAATGTCGTTCAGAAGTTGGGTATTACTGCAGATAGCAATGTCAAAGCATGGCATTATGAAAGTAAAGATGTCTTCCTCCAGACTTTCAGCCTGCTATGAGCTTGTGCATTTTGATTCAACCATACATTCTGAACTGCTGGAGAACAGTGTGGTCCTTGACAGCTTCTGTGAATGAGGTCTGCAGCAAAAGCAAATGCTTGTGATGGTTAGCTAGGTAACTTTCATCCTGGCTGTTCCTTCGCTCTTATTTATTGTTTTGTTGCTGACATGCTATTTTGACACGTAGAAGTCCACTAGATCATCTCACTTGCAATTTGCAATAATCGAAGACACAATGCTTAAAGACATAATACAGAAGAGCTTCAAAACAATTAGCTTTGGTTTATTTCCTGGAAGAGAAAACTAATATTCTAAGCTGGTTTGGCGGACCTATGAATATCCTAATTTCACTCTCTTTTCCTTGACCTCTCTTCCTTCTTCCTCTTCTCCAAGCATGTTAGAGGACTTAAGTTATTTCCAAGGACTCCAGTCTACTGTAAAACAGTAGACTTGCTTTTTGTTTTGTAATTTAGTTATCCATGTATTTTATAAACAAAGCATAGTTGCTTGGGGTTTGCTGGAGAAACCAAGCTTAAATTATCTCCCAATTATAGTCTACCATGAACAGAAATTAATAGCCCAGTTCTTTTAGCCCAAGCATGCACTGTTTTATACAAAGGATAGATTCTGTTGGCTAGAATTGACTTAAATGTGCCCTGTATGTGAAATGTATCCTCTGTGTTCACAGGCTCATGATTATGTGTTATGATAGGTCATAAAAGATATTACAGATCATCTTCTTTTCCTGTTTCTTTTCCATCTTCCTTCCTTGTAGTTTGCTGTCAATTCTTGCTATGCCATTTGTTTAACATCTTGCACGCTCATCAGAATTGAAACATTTACACTACAAAGTACTGCCACACTATTTCTCCCATATAAACATATAAGAATATTAAATATGATTGTTAATAGAAGAGTAGAATTGGAAAAGTAAGCCACTGTGTTGAAGTGTCATGTATTACGAAGTAATGACATCCTCTTTGCATAAAAGGTATTTTTCTTTTATGATACACTGGAAAGTTTCTGAAGAGCCTCATGTCACCTTCTGTAGTCATTGATACATGAGTGTGAGCTTTTCCAGTTAGGGATGTACCCAGAAAATGTAGATGGAAACCCAAAAGTTAATGCATAGATTTCACCAGAAAAAGTAGCTGTAATAAGCAGTACCTCTGTTATTTCATACGTCTGTTTCTTCTCTGTCAACAGTTCATATCTATTTAGGTAAGAAAAACAAGGTATTGCTTCAAAAAACATTATTCAAAGGAACTGTGTGGAGGTGAGCCAGACTGAGCATTTCCCTGTTCATCACATAGTTTCCAGCTCCAGTCTGAATTTCATAATCTTTGCAGATATCTGGAAGATAGAAATAAAAATTTAAAACTCAAATCTCCCAGGAAAATATAGTAGTAATAGAGCTAAAATTCTGAGAATCAGCAAAATACTGAAGCCAGCATTTTGAATATTGAGAAGTTCCTTGCTTAAGATGCTTAAATGGTGGCTGATTGTCCAACGGTCAGACTCCTATAAACCATGTTAAATTGTGCATCCAAACTCTTTAAGCATGCAGAATAATAAAATTTTTTTTAAGTTTTACACTGATGTTGGCTAGTAACAGCAATAATAGAATTACCTGCCTTAGACAAGCAAAGAGAAGCTACAGCAGGCACAGTGACATAATTGCCTTAGGTCTTTGTAATTTTTTTGTTAGTCTAAAATCTAATAAACCGATCTTTTTCCACAAGTATATTTAAGCATTTTATGTAACAATTCAGGCAAACAGTAACATAATTTTTGGGATCTGATATGAAGGAATTTCTTTAGCACTGACTTCAGTAAACCAGGAACAGTTTGGTTTCGGTGGGAAATGTGGCAAAATTACTTTAAAGATTGTTAAGGAATTACTTTCTAATCTCTCCTAACTGGTTTTGTGTGCTAGAGATCATAGGAACTAAAAAGAAAGAGAATCGGTATTCTAGCATTTGTATTCATCTGGGATATTTTGTTTGCAGTCTTACAGGTGTTAAAACATCCCTGTAGAAAGAAACAACAAAATCAGATATTATTTATTATTCTAGGAGCTGCAGCTGTCACTGACTTTCATTTAATAAATACTGTTCACAATAAACTTACACTGTTAGGGTGAACCTGCAGGACAGAGGAAAACTAAAAGATAACTTGAATAATGAGCTTAGAGATTGCACATAAATTAATGTAAACAGCAAGCTGGACTAGTCTAGTTCTTACTAGAAAACACTTGTTTCAAGCTGGCAAATGTAGTATCTACTGGAGAGATATGAACTTAACTACCAAGCAGGCACAATTAACAAGTCCTGCATTTTCCATATATCAGGAAATCTATTGCCAAGGTGTCTAAACCAAGAAACTGAAATTTGTGCTAACTGTAAGTTTGTGCTTACTGTAAGTGCCACGGGAACAGAAGAGTACCTGTTAGCACTGTTCTATTTCTCTGATGTCTTACAGTTGTTTTTTGTTCAGCCCAGGCTATTCTCTGTTACTGTACTCATGTGGGCAAAGGAAAAAGTGTGAATAAAGCTGGATATAGCTGAGACACCTGCTCCCAAGTAGACCAGAGTAAAACTAATTTACCTGGTGTATTTATAATTTGCAGTGAATTCATTACAGAGACTAATGAAGACATGTCAAATGATTTCTCCTAGGGCTGATGTAAGAAAGCAATTTGGAAACTAGACTTCGAGGGGAAAAAAAAAGAAAAGTAATGCCTAATTCAGTACAGTAAAGTATTCTGTATTATAGAGATTTCCATGGTAATTTGTTCTTTGTAGACTGGTATGTGCAGACCTCCCTCAAGGACTGCTTGTCATCTCCTTTGCTATACTCAACTCTTAGAATAATTTTCCATAATTCTGCAGCACAGATGATTTGGTCATCGGCCAGGTACATCCTTCTGTGTAACCTAGAGTATACAATAATAGAGACACAAAGAGGATTACATTTGTCATCAGTGTCTCCACTGAGTTTAATAGATTGACCTCAGGGATTATTTTCCATTGCAGGAGATAAAAAAACTGTATATGAATAACAGGTTATTTGATCAGTAAAATGTTTTTAAAGTAGCCTGTACATGATGGCTCCTTCAGTCTTGGATTGGTACCTCCACAGCTGCATCAACTGCATTTCTGTGATTTACTCTTCTTCCTTGGAAGTATGGTCAAAGCTTTAAATGTGGGGATATGAGATTATAAGGGTTGTGATTATTGTCTGCAGTAGTGCAGCTTTGCTGAAGAGCATAGGTTGTACTTGTTAACAGTAGTTTAAGACCCATTATCCCACCTTAACAGTGCCATCCTACATTCTGGAGAGGTCCGCACAGGTAGCGTGCTGTAATTCTGCTTCATGGCACAAATTAGCAGAAGTGCAATGAATCTAAATGTTTGGATCTCTTAGGTACAGTATTGAGCTGTGAACAGCTTCCGTCAGAACAGTGTCTGCAGGGTAGCTTGCTCTCAAGAGAGAAGGCTGTCCCAACACAGCCATTAATAACATAACCCATTAACTAGGAGTGGGGAGAAGAAAAGGCCTGCTTAAGGGATAATTAGATACCTGGTATGTTATGCACTTACACACCCCTCATGTTACCCTGTAACAAGATGAGCAAGTGAATGTGCTAGGGGCTATACATTTATGAAGGGTATATATGGCACATGCACAAGGAATTTCCTAATGCCTTACAGGCACTGAGCACATAATGTGGTGAGTGCTGTAACATAGCTATGAATGACAGGAATCAGTAGTGTTAAGCTACTGTTGTTCTTACTGCTATTCTGTGAAAACTAGCAACTGGATCAAGAGTGCATTCTTATGTCTCAAAAACATCCAAACACCTGTCATACATTGCTTGTACTTCTTGCCACAAGCTGAATTTTGAGTCAGAAACCAGATGGATGGTTTCAGATCTTACCTGAATCTGCAGCAGGCATCCAGTCTTACAGCAGAAATAAACTATTGCAAAGAAACCCAGTGCTTTAGGGGATTCTACATTATGTACAGGGTTAACAGGAAAGCAGCAAGCCTAATTTATGAGTAGTACAGGAGTTGCCAGAGCAGCAGAAATATTGTTTTCTTTCAATGATTAATGTACTCAATAAAAGTGTAGCATCTGCTGCCAGTTTTTATTAACAAATACATGAAAAACAAACCCGCGTGGTAGGCAGTGTGTCTGGGGACAGCTTAAACAGGACTGTGCTGCTTTAGATTTCAGCTATTTTCTTTAGCACAACAGTGTGGAGCACTTTCTTGTTTATAGGGTAAACACAAGGGATTGAAGTGATCTGTGTAGCACACAGGAGTGGTTGCCAACCCATAACATTGTGGAGAATGCAAAAATTCCATAGCTGCTCCCTTGGAAGTCACAGGCTACAATCTTCTTGCATGTTGGTTTCAGTGTAAATAACAGTTAAATCATCAGAACAGACAAGCTGCCAGTAAAACTTTGAATAAAGTATTAGTTAGTTCATATTCCTTCCTTCATAATACAAGTTCAGCAGACTCAGAGCTCAGTCCTTGTATTGGTTCAGGAGACATGGTATTTCACACCACATTAAATCCATAAATGTAAGGTTGCAAATGTGTACTTTTTTAGATTCCTCACAACCAACTAGGCTCTCTGAAATGCAATATATTATTTTTAGCCTTATTTTCTATGGAAACAGGATTTATTTGATCATGTTGTCTTTCTCTTCTACCTTTTGTCCTTAGAACTTCTGAACCATATTGACCAGTTCCACCCTCTTTGACAAGGAGAAGAAGGGAAGAAAGGATAACATACAACAGTGTCTTACCAGTGTCACATAGAATCCACACAGCAGAGAACCACTGTGAGTATTCCATCCTCTTGGAAGTTTTTATCAACAATTGCTGACTGAAATGAGTCCATGAAATAGTAACAAGCCCATCTTTCTTGACTCTGTTACTGCTACAAGTGCTTTCCTTCATGCACATTTGAGAGTGAGGAGATCTCAGACTGGATGTAACTTTACATCTGTGACAAGAACTTCACTGTATCAGTCTCAGGATGTGTAACAATTGGAGTATTGCTTTCACCATATGTGGACAGTTGTTTCAGGCTTTTTTTTTTTTAATAGAAATGTAGTGCTTTTAAACAAGCAGAGACTATTTCCAGCAATAATATAGCTGTCCTTCAGGCCCATGGAAGCCTAACAATCTCAAGAGCCATATGTTTGCATATTTGCAAAATATAACTTATTAATTCATAGTGCAAAAACATGACAGAACAGCAAAAACATTTCAGTACTAAAACCAAAAGATACAAAACCATCATGACCTGAGGGAGGTAATGGAGCAATCTCTGCAGGTTATATGCTGAGGGACAAGGATAGCTTTGGGCATCTAAGGTATTTGTTCTAAAACCTGATGAGTACTCTAAGCTTAATGGCAGTACAGAGAAACTAGCTGTACCTTCAACTGTATCTGTGAGCCATGCTGAAACCAAGGAAACCTTCCCCATAAATGTTAGATAGGAGACCAATTCATCTGCACTGCTGTTCCCATAAAATGAGCCTCCTTCAGTTATCTCCTCTGCAAAGAGCAAAATATCTCCAGATAGAAGAGAATAAACAAGATTTCAATAATCACAAAGGCTAAGCTGACATGCATCAAAAAATACCAAATAGATGGGATTGGATTTACAGGTTTCCTGTACATGACTTTGGTGCCTTGTACAAACTTGGTCCTCATGTGACTTGTAGTCACACACTGAAGACAATTTCGTGTTACTGAGAACAGAACCTAGTCATCAGTCATGATGTACTCTGACTATCCACAGCATGCAAATGAGATTATTTGCTAATGAACAGGCATCCCTCTATACTTTAATTGCATCATGCTTTTCAATCTTATATTCTTTCTATGGTGATTATGTTCCATGTCTATCATGAGTCATCAGACTCTTCAGGTATGTACAGCGTGTGCTATGCAGAATGATGCATTGAGCAGGTGTGGCAAAGGACAGGGCAGTTCAAGTAAAAGGAAATTGAAATGTATTTTGAAAGAGAATGTACAAATACCTTAGTGTTTGATTTCGAGGGTGGTGATTAATTGCAAACTGTAAGATAAGAACATACAGGACAAATAAGAGCAATAGCTGTTTCTTATATCATGTAGTAGATTCACCTCTGGTTTAAGCTGGCTTTTGGTGGTGTGAACCAGAAAGCAGGGATTCTGGCACTGTAAAGAGAAGCAAAAGCCTTAGCCCCCTCTCTCTGGTGAATTCTTGGGGCTGGCAAGCTGTACGCAGAGGACACTGATCTCAGCAGTCTGTGTGGGCTGAGATATTCTGGCACATTCTGAGGCCATTAAAAATGTTACCCCTATCAGAAATGATGATAAAAATTAAAATATGGCTTGCCCATATGAACGTGCAGATCATACCCATGCTTAAGTTGTTCCTACTCATTTACTTGTGTTTGCTTGTGCTAGAGAGCAAATCTTGGCTTGCATGTGCACTCTGAATTCAGGGAATACAGAGTGACTGTATTTAAACACTGAACTCAAATGCTGGCAATGTGATCTGCAGGCTCAGGAGGTGCAGTGTGTCATCAGACTTTGTCCAGCATATAGTTGAGCTGGGCTAAAGAGCAAAAGAAATTTGGAGCTTTTACTTATTTCCCTTGTATTTATAAAATCATTATATCCTTTGGTACAACTTACAGTTCCAGCTAAAAGCTGTAAAAGTTGCTATGTTCCAGGTCATAAATTGGGGTGAGATGCCAGTGCTGTGTGATGAGGCTTGCACAATACCCACGCAGCTTATATCTCACTTAGGGCTTTGCTATTAATTCCTCACTTTCATGAACACAAAATTCACATCCTGTTCTTTTTCCACTCTCTGAAGAACACCTGCCACAAGCAGAAATCTCTTTCTAGACAGTATAAAATTCCTCGAGATGTAATGCAGTGAAGCAAGATCATCTCTGAAGTAAGGTTGTGTATTTCCCCATTACCCAGTGCCTTACACTACTGGAAAATGAAATGAGTTATTGGCCTGAACGTTCCTGCTGTTATCTAACTCTTACTGCACTTCATGTCAATTATTAACATCAGCAATGATAGAAATCTTAACACATGTTAAGAAACAGGACTCCTACATAATTTTTTGTTAATCTGTATTATTTTGCCCTGTGATGTTTGTTTTGGAGCCTATCTTTCTCCATCTCCTTTTCCAATGTGCTCTCACAATTGGAGTGTTTTGGGCTGATATGTTGGTTTTGGTCTTTGGAGGACAGGGTGCCAAAGCTGTTTACCCTCTAGCCAAAGATCATAGAATCATAGAATCTTTAAGGTTGGAAAAGACCTCTAGGATCATCAAGTCCAACCGTCAACCCAACAGCACTGTGTCTACTAGACCATGTCCCAAAGGGCCATGTCTACATGCTTTTTGAACACCTCCAGGGATGGTGACTCTACCACCTCTCAGGGGAGCCTGTTCCAATGTCTGACCACCCTTCCAGTGAAGAAATTTTTCCTAATATCCAACCTAAACCTCCCTTGGAGCAATTTGAGGCCATTTCCTCTTGTCCTATCACTTGTTGCTTGGGAGAAGAGACCAGCACCTACCTCACCACAACCCCCTTTCAGGTAGTTATAGAGAGCGATAAGGTCTCCCCTAAGCCTCCTCCTCTTCAGACTAAACAACCCCCATTCCCTCAGCTGCTCCTTGTAAGACTTGTGCCCCAGACTCTACACCAGCTTTGTTGCCCTTCTCTGGACACACTCCAGCACCTCAATGTCTTTCTTGTAGTGAGGGGCTCAAAACTGAACTTGAGGTGCAGCCTCACCAGTGCTGAGTACAGGAGGATGATCACTTCCCTAGTCCTGCTGGCCACACTATTCCTGATACAAGCCAGGATGCTGTTGGCCTTCTTGGCTGCCTGGGCACACTGCCGGGTCATCTTCAGCCATCTGTCAACCAGCACACCCAGGTCCTTTTCCTTCAGGCAGCTTTCCAGCCACTCTTCCGCAAGCCTGTAGCGTTGCCTGGGGTTGTTGTGACCGAAGTGCAAGACCCGGCACTTGGCCTTGTTAAACCTCATACAGTTGGCCTCGGCCCATGGATCCAGCCTGTCCAGATCCCTCTGCAGAGCCTTCCTGCCCTCAAGCAGATTGACGTTCCCTCCCAATTTAGTGTCATCCACAAACTTACTGAGGGTGCACTTGATCCCCTTACCCAGATCATTGATAAAGATATTAAAGCTTTAAGACCCGCCCCAAGACTGAGCCCTGGGGAACACCACTTGTGACCAGCTGCCAACTGGATTTAACTCCATTCACCACTACTCTCTTGTTCATGGTATATAAGCCTTCTCTTTATGAGATAAATTTACTCAATAACACCACAAAGACTTTAATAGAAGACAGTAGACACCACTAACTGATTTATCTGAGCTCTCAGATCTGAACATATTTATACACATTAAGGAAGTCACTGAATATCTGCCTTAAGTGTGAAAAGTGCTTTATTGTTGGTTCACGCAATGTTTTTTTTAGTGAATTTCAGATGCAGTGATGCTCCTTTGATTTTTCTCAAGGTTTTAAATAATGCAGTGTAAAACCTGCTAACTGCTAACAAAGTGACCGCTCCAGTTATGTAAAGCGTGGGGTTGGGGGTGGGTGCAGATGGATGTACAGTTCTGGCACTTGCAATGAAGCACAAATATAAGGGGCTGATTTGGCCTTGCACTACTTCCAATGCAGGTTTGAAACAGGACATACTGACCAGAAAGTACTTAGAATTCTCCAGCTGGGAAGACTGAATGTGTGTCTAGACCCCAGGAAACACTAATCTTGGTACGACATATGTGTTGGGGCTGGAGGAAAACGTGACTACAGACCTGTCTTACTGCTGTTTCTTTTCAGAGGATAGAATTTTAAGCTTTGCCATCTGGCAAGTGTCAAAGCAGATTTCCATCTCCTCTAACATTCTCCGGGTTTGGGTCTTGGGGAAGAGATTCAGAGAGGGGTAGCTTGCCTCTTGACAGCCTCACTTTCCCTGCCTTTCTCTAACAGAAAAGGATTACACCCTGAGTCTGACTCAGGTGAAGTTTGGGGAGTGAAAGAAGTGCAGGACTAAGTTGCAGGCTTCTCAACAGGATAAATGATTATAGTATCCCGTGCTGGGTAATCCCACCCCCATGTTTTATCAATGTTTTATCACTACCATAATGTAATTGCATTTGTGCAAATGGTATCATATATGTCTCTTGTCTTTCCGTAATTGAATATTGCTAGGTACCTGGGTCAATGAAATATAGAGATCAGCTAGAAAAAAAGATACCAGAAACTTTTACAACTGAAATTTCCCCAGTTTCGTGGAGCTGTATCAGCATTGCAGGTGTGAGCTAGTGATTTATTCTGAAGAGTCACAGCCTGTTACCTTTTCCCTTTTCCTTTCTGAACTAGAAAAAAGTTGCCAGCACTAACCTGTAGATGTGAGTGTACTCATCCTCCTCTGCAAGAAAACTGATCTCTGAATCAGAATTCTCAGAGAAGTCAGCTAAATGTCAACAGGGCTGTAGGTTGCATCTGTACAGGCCATACGTTACAAGAAGCAGTAGCATAAACAGTACCAGAATGAATCAATGATCCGGGCATGTAGAAGTCCTGCTTTTAAATTCCTATGAATTACGTAATTGCAGAGCCCACTTGGATTAGAGAGCGATATAGATCAGTCATTGGTATGTTCTGTCTTTTCAGCTGTAAGGTGATTCAATTTGGAAGCTTTTTGTGTTTGCTTTATTTCACATCAAATCACTTATTAAATGCACAGAAACCTTGTAAAATCAAGATCATCTAATTGGGTTGTTATTTTAAACGCAGAAGTCTTAGAACAGATTCCCCCAATAAACTTTAGGATAGCAGGACAAATTCCACTTGGAAAGAGAAGAGGCAGTGTTTGGTTCTGATAGACAAAATGAGCTAGCAAACCATCTGTTGAATACAGAACATCAGAAGAGTAACTTGCTATTGCATTTTCTTTTGTGTTAACTGTGGCTAGCTGCTGAACTACATAGCATGCAGGAGATGATAGAATATCTGCCACTACTTCCTTGAATCCTTTTTTTTAATTCTGTGGTTTATGGAGTACTCTGTTTTTCAGTATAGCTGGAATTGGTGTCAAGCTTCACTGCGCTCCTACACCAAGGACTGAATGAAACTTACTCTCCTTAGGAGGCTGTGCAATGCCAGATACCCTGGCTATTGTGTTGTTTCACAGTGTGTTATTTTATGTTCACATGCGGAGTGAAAATTGATTGCTAGATGGTGAGCATGAGGCCAATGAGTGTGGTAGCTCTTCTTCCCCTGTAGCACTGCTTATCTCCAGCCAAGTCACAAACACCAAGTTGTCTTTAATAGGATTCTGGCTGATAGGGCACTAAATACATCTCACCCAGAGATGCACATATCACCAGCCTTTAGGAGAGGTTTAGCACTTGCCCAAATCTTGCCAACACAAATAACTGCAGTGTTTTTGTGCTGAATGCCCCCCATTAGGATTGGCTTAGCCATGGCATAGATAATTTGCTGCAGGATCAAAACACACAGTGCTAAGGACAAATAATTTTGGAAGAATTGATACATGTGGGATGGATATCAAGTATGAGATCCTGATTATATGAGAAATGTTGCTGATTATTCCGTTGTGCAATCTCTGGACACTTTTCTGATGCCAGGAGTAGTCCTTTGTGTTTCAAGTCAAATGTTTTCTCAGAAACAAACCCAAAACTAACCAAAAATATAACCTGCAAAGAAATCAGGAATAAATTAGTTTTTATTTTGCAATGTACCACAACTGGGAGAGAGAAAGAAGTTGAGAAGCAGTGTTCATGAAAGTGCTGTTAGAAATTTTCTCCTTAGTACACTGGATTAATGATGAAACTAATCACACCAATTTGAAGAATAATTCTAGAAGGCATTCTTCTGGAATGAGAGGGAGTTTATTTTAGAAAATTCAACTGACAAAATAAATTATCACAATATGTGAACTACTATGAGTTATGCAGTGATATACCAGTATCAAAGCTCTTGGACAGATCACTGTGAGAATTACAGCAGATATACTACTTTAGTGAGCTGAAAAGTATGCTATTAAGATATATGGTATGTAGTAGATTTCTATATAATATTGTAGTTGTGGTAGCAGGTCTATAGTAGCATGGGTGAATATGATCACCATTCTAAAATGGGGTATCTGAGATGCAGTCTTGTCTTGAACTGTTGCACAGTGATGGTAGAATTGGAGGTTGGACCTGCAGCTAACTCTCAAGTTTATTCCTCCTTCAAATCCTCAGAATGCATACAAACATTGCCACCCTTAACTCATCAGTGCTATAAAAGGCACATGTGGTGACATGATGAATTTCCAATAGGCTTTAAGAAGTATTAAGGGCAGTGATTTGGGGATTATTCATCTGGAATATAGTTATTATCTATCATCTATGCTCAAGCGAGGAGATTAAAATGGGAACAGGCAGAGAGAATTGTTACTAAAATGATCAAGGAATTGGAGGGGTTTGTCATAGCATAAAAGATAGAAACATGTTTAATTAAGCAAAATAGAGGCAGTGTAGGGGCTAACAGATAATGTTGACAAAGAACCAAAAGATATAAGTTGGCTAAGAATAAATCTGGAGTGGAATTTTTATAGAAGGTCAGTTAGAGCAAAGAAATTCTGAAATAGTCTTCCAAGAGAAGTAGTGAGAGGGAAAAACAATGTAATTTTAAGGTGGAACATAATACTTTTATGAAAGGACAAAATGATGCAGTGTGATAAAAGGCAACTTTTATCACAACTCATAGAATCATAGAATCATCTCGGTTGGAAAAGACCTTTAAGATCATCAAGTCCAACCACTAACCTAACCTTGCCATCCCACCACTAAACCATGTCCTCAAGTACCTCATCTATCCTTCTTTTAAATACCTCCAGGGACAGGGACTCAACCACCTCCCTGGGCAGCCCATTCCAGTGCCTGACAACCCTTTCTGTGAAGAAATTTTTCCTAATGTCTAACCTAAACCTGCCCTGGCGCAACTTTAGACCATTCCCCCTGGTCCTATCGCTTGTTACCAGGGAGAAGAGGCCGACCCCCACCTCACTACAACCTCCTTTCAGGTAGTTGTAGAGGGCAATAAGGTCTCCCCTCAGCCTCCTCTTCTCCAGCCTCCTCTTCTCATATCACAACTCAGTTGCTCATGAGATCACCTTGCAGTTAGTGTTCCCATAATCCTAAATTTCTATGTACCATTTGAAAGCATGAACAGAATTATTACCACTTGCAGGCAAGAATTTCATTATCACAGAACTAGGCTGTTCCTTGCCCTAGACACAGTGCTATTACAATTTTCAACAGCTTGCTTATAGAAGGTATTGATTAAGCAAGAACTGGCGCACAGGGCCATGCTGATGTAGCTGCTACAGCGTATGGGACATATATCGGGAAACTGCAATCCTGCATCATCTGCTACTGTGAGTCATGTGGTGCTACATGGACAGCAGCAAAACAGGTGAGCTAATGACACTGCCATGTATTTACCTTATTTTTTGCCTTTTTCTACAATTAATGTTTGCAACAACCTTAATTCTGTGCTGTCATTAGAGCCTGCTGTTATGCTAGATTATTATGTTTTTGAAAGGTGATTCCTGAAATACCATGCTGCCCTCTTGAGGTTACATAATATGTTTTGAGTTTGGGGGTTTTTAGCAACTTACTGGAAAGGAAAAGATGTTTTAAAGAAAATTTGTTTCTTATGGAAATAAGCAGATTAGGCAGGAGCATTTCAAAGCCATCTCTGGTTTTTTGGATGTTCCAAAAGGAACTGGGCGTGCAAGTCCTTGCAAATGTCTTTGTCTCAATTTCTCCACCTTAACTGCTCAAAAGATCTAGAGGATCATATGCAGAAATGCCAATGGCTGGGAGTAGAAATAGGGTAGTTCTGTTTAGGTTCGAACGCAGAAATAATTTGCAGCAATGGGAGGAATCACGTTTCTAGTACTCTGGTGTTGACCAGTAGTCTTGCGTGAGTTTGGTCCTGATACTATCAGCAATGGTAAGGCATACAGTGACTGTACTGCAGAGATCTGGCTGCCTAATAGTTTCCTCCAACAGCGGTGTCTCATTTGAAGTGATCGCTTAAGAGAACTAAATGTGTCTATATTGGCAAAATGAGGAATGCAAGTGGTTAGAACAAGTTCTGTAAAGCGCATGCAAAGTATAAGCACAGAGGAGGAAGACAGTGTGACAGAAATTGCCTCTGATAGTTTGGGGGGTTTTTAACATTAAAAAAAGAAAAGTTACTGGAGTGACTCTGTGTAATAGTCTCTCTCAAATAAATTGTTTAACGTGAGACCAGATGGACAATGGTGGGAATATGGTTAGGTGAAGTAGGTTGTCTAATTGCTCATTTTTTATTCATTGCTCTGGGAATCAATTTATAGTACAGCGTGTTCATCAGAGACAAACAGACTGGAACAAAAGAGGAAGGAGCTGGTTAGGTCCCATGTGTTTCTGTGCCACTGTAAGGCTTGGATTTGACAGGATATGAGAAGACATTTTAGCCATCTGTCTTCTCCTCTTCTGCTCCACAGAGCCTGTGCCACTCCAAGGGATTCCTAAAAATGAATGATAGCAGCTAGAAGCAGAGGTATGCTGGGAGTGATTTCTAGAGGCAGAAAGTTTGGCAGAGCTTCTACTGCCTTGACTAGAGGCAAAGTTTTCTGTTTGTCCATCTAGTTTTAGAATATTTGCTGCCTGTCCCTGAGGGTTTCTTTCAAGCCTCAGCTGTGTTAACATGAGTGGGACTCAGAGCCAGTGCAATGTTTGGTGAAGCTTCTTTCAGACGGACTATGATGCTTGGCACACAGCACTTTGTTGGCAATGAGGGTGGGAATGACTGGCAGTTGTAATAGCAATGCCAAAATGAATACTAGCCTTCGCCCTATAAATTTCCATTCCAGCTGCTCAAACAGGAATCATGGGTCCCTGTAGTGCATCTCTATTCTGCCTGCCTTGACCAGAAACTAGTAATTATACTTCACTGAGCAAATATCCATGGAATGACTAATGCCAATGAACCTCAACACCATCCCCATTACAGGGATTAATGTTACTAAATGTAGGAGAATGTATTCTTAATAACATATACAAGGAAAGCCAATGCCCTTTTCTGATATCTTCAAAAATTCTTGAAAAATAGGCAATGGTCTGTATTTATTTTTTCAAGAGTAAATAAAAATGCTCCCTAGCCAGTCTTTTTGTATGCAAAATTTCCAGGCCCTCAATACTGTATTTCCTCATACATATTTTCAAGTATTCTTGTATTCTTTCTGTAATGATTGACACATATAATGAGTAAACACCACTACAAATAAGAAAAAAGCCAAGTAAAAAATGAACTAGAAGTGTTTATAGCTGACTGAAAAAGAACTTCCTTTTTCACAGCTTGCCTGGTTGAAAGGCAAATGTTTACATTCACTTTTAAATGATCAAATGCTTATTTCCAGATCAGGATATACCTGATAAGGCCAGCAACCATGCAAAAAACCCAACAAAACAACAAAACTCCAAACACCTCAAGAGCTTGACAGAGTTTTATTTCAAGTATGGAATAATGTATTTATAAATAATTTGAAAAGCAGGACTGCTGACACAAAAAAAAAAAAAATTGGTTTTTTTTCTTGAAAATTAATCCTATTTACTGACACTGTTATTTTTCACAAACAAAAATGTTTTTTATGTAGACAGAGCTTAACTGAGTACAATCTCTTTCCTTTCCCCAAGGCAGAATAGGTATGCCTTGTTCCTCAAGGCAACGTGACACTTCAGCAGCTTTCCTGCCTGATATAGCGTGTCTTTTCACTTGTATTGTTCATAACTTCTTAGAGACCTGCAAATTGAAAATACTGACATATGTCTTCATGCCCTAGGATATTGATGCATAATAAATACTGAATAGGGAAAAGACTTATGTTCAGCTGCCTGCCATATCTCTTGTGATGTTGCTCTCGTATTTTCCCTTTTTAAAGGTCTGTCTACTGGAGAGAGGAGTAATAGATAAAAAGAATCATAGAACCATAGAATCGTTTACATTGGAAAAGACCTTTAAGATCATCAAGTCGAACCGTTAACCTTGCACTGCAAAGTCCACCACTAAACCGTGTCCCTAAGCACCACATCTACATGTCTTTCAAACACCAGGGATGGTGACTCAACCACTTCCCTGGGCAGCCTGTTCCAGTGCTTGACAACACTTTCGGTGAAGAATTTTTTCCTAATACTCGATCTAAACTTCCCCTGGCATAACCTGAGGCCATTTCCTCTTCTCCTATCACTTGATACTTGGGAGAAGAGACCAACACCCACCTGGCAACAACCTCCTTTCAGGTAGGTGTAGAGAGCAATAAGGTCTCCCCTCAGTCTCCTTTTCTCCACACTAAGCCGCTCCTCATAAGACTTGTTTTCCAGACCCTTCACCACTTTGTTGGCCTTCTTTGGACACACTCCAGCACCTCGATGTCCTTGCAGGGAGGGACCCAAAACTGAACACAGTACTTGAGATGCGGCCTTACCAGTGCCAAGTACAGAGGGACAATCACTTCCCTAGTCCTACTGGCCACACTATTTCTGATACAAGAGGAAAGGAAGTTAAGGGGGCACTAGAGCTATTAGTCCATTTTTCTTGAAACCACTCACATCACTGTGACAGAGGAGAAGATAGGACACATAGTGGGCATAAAAAGGCACTCTGAATCTATTGCTAGTCCCACTCCTATTGCATAATTTCTACCCTTCTCAGTTAAATCTGGGATACATCTTCGCCATTACAGGCTGCACAATTTATAGGGTAGGATTTGACTTTGACAGAGGGGCTTCAGTCTGAAAGAAGTCCTGAAGCGTTAAATGGGTGCAGAGCAGGTGTCCCAGACACTAAAATGCCTCCCTGCAGTCCTGAAGTGCCAGGTGCACAGCTTGTGTACATCTAAGGTTCAAGTAGGGACAGATTATTGTAATAGACCCTGTCTAGTCCCACTCTACTGCAGCCAGTCATGTTATGCTCAACCTCCATCTTAACACTGACAAGGTTTTCACCCCTGCTATGTCTACTGGAGTGCTCACCCCTCATTTGAATTTCACATACTTTCTTCTAATTTCCAGACTTACTTTGCCTAATCATTTTTAAGCCAATGTTCTCCTTGAGCTTGAATGTCTTTTCTTCCTGCCTGCTGTTTGCTATAGATGGCCCTCTATTCCTTTCAACCTTCACTTGCTAGGTTGAACAAGGAAGGATCTTCCAGCTCATCAGCAAA
Source organism: Aramus guarauna (assembly GCA_013400195.1). Lineage (NCBI taxonomy): Eukaryota > Metazoa > Chordata > Aves > Gruiformes > Aramidae > Aramus > Aramus guarauna. The sequence continues at coordinate 5,396,691 of VXBL01008568.1, forward strand.
TTTTCCCTAGTGGTCTTTCTCTGTTCATTGTCCCCACTGTGACTGTCTGGAACCATCCACAGCTATGTAATTTCCTATTTCATGAAACTAAAATTGGTGTTACATAATTACACAAATTAGACTCCTTGACCAACTATCAGAGAGATTTTTTTCAGTGTCTATCAGATAAGAAAAAGTTCAAAAGGAACAATGTACCACTGTAGTTTATCCAAACACAGTGACCTTTAGGGCTGCTAAATTGTCAAAAAAGAATCTTGAACTTTTAATGTTATAATACATGTAATCTGAAACAATTTCTGTAAAAAACGCCAATTCTGACAAAGAAGGCCAGGTCCAGGCTGCTGGAAAGCAGTATAAAGCCTTGGTGGATTTGTTCTGCCCATTCAGGACTCAGCCACGCCCAGAATATCTCCAGAGTGAGCAGCATCACTCCCTTTAAGCAAATATGGTTTCTACAATAATATAGCCACAGCATCCCAGACTGCACAAGCATACCTAACATCTAGGGTAAATATTCAGGAGCAGGAGACCTTGTCAGATACAATATTCTGCTTTTTGTAGTACAGATATGAAAGTTATTTTCAAAATAATAAATTGTGACACATCTACAGTTTTGGTATAAATTTATTAATAGTGTTGCAAACATGGCCAGAATGCAGAGCTGCTTTATGAGCAAAATTTCTGGAAGAACTCTCAGAAATAGAACTAGGGACATGATGAGAATTGGTAACAAATAGGAATTTTTAAAAATGCCTATCCTATGTTTTATGTTTCAATGGCAGCTTAGTTCTTCAGAAATGTCTTCCTTTGAGACAAGGTATATGCAGAAAGATCAACGTGTAGCTTGATAAGCCAAATGTACTCTTGATGACATTTTGCCTGTAACCTCTAGAGCAGTGCTTTTCAGATTTTCTGTGGATCCCAAGATACTCCAAGTGAAAACTTGCTTAGACATCTCATGTGCAAAGACTGTTGCAGAGCTATTGTTGAGATTCATGCACTCTTTGCTCTTACTTTATTGGTTTCCAGAAGTTCATGGAAAGTGCTATTGTAAAGTTCCTAGTTTTCCTTTTGTTGTTGTCAAATTAACATTAAATAGGGACATTGCTCATGCATGCTTAGTTTTAATATCTGCTGTTGTCCTGGTGAAATGCCTGACATGAAACCGAAGCATACACTTAGTAGGAGCTGTAAAGTATCTCTAAGTTGTGTGCTACATTTCATCTATTTTATTCCGTTAACCTCCATCTGTGTCTTATTTCCCTGAACTAATGTGTTACAGCCTTAAAAAAGGGAAGCTCAAGCTTTTGTGTGTGGTAGAAAAATGCATCAGTAAACAAAAGCATCAGCTGTGATCTCAGCATCTGTAAACTGTGCTGTTTTAGATATTCTTCTTCTTTTTAAACTGAAATCATACATAACATTCAACTTAATTTCTGGGCCCAGTTCATTTTGCCTGCAGTCATAAGACCTTGAACTCTGACACTGATTTCAGGCTAAACAAGGTTGGTCTGGATCGGTACTAAACTGCGAAGAAACAGGAAATGACCTTCAGTAATAACTTTTACTGCTGGTTGAGAGAGGACATATGATCATTCAGTAAGGACATACTTTTTCCTGAGTTGGTACTGAACAATGTAGGAGGCAAAGTGTTGTTATTAAAAATGCTGGCCAAAGTACAATTTCATCAAAAATGTACATATTCATTCTTGTTCTAAATGATAAATAATATCTCTCTTTCTATCCAAAACTAGAGAAATGTATCAGAATATGAAACAAATTATATGTAAAGTATTATTGTATTATTAGCTAGTAACAAGTTGTTTCTGTCTCAGAATTTGAGGAGTGTAAACAAAAAGAAATTTTATCTTGACAGAGTCAAATACATTTTTTGATGAAATCTTATATAGAGATGCTATAAGAGGAAAATTCTGATTTTCAGCACAAGTTCTTCTGAAAGCACCCATCTACAAAGATGTATGCAGCTGAAAAGAAAATGTAATGTGACTTCACCAGAGTATCTAGTCTTGTCCATGTTTTGGAGGCCTTACTGATAGAAGCGTCCATAGAGATTGTAGGCTTGAAAACAGCCAGTATTACATTCTATAATTCCTTATGCAACTGCTTTTATGGCTTTAAGATATTTTACACTGCTATAGTAATCCTTAGATAAGTGTAATTAATAATAGTAAGTAATACAATTTGTCATCTCAGATTCTGTTTCTTGCCAATGGAGCATTTTGTTTTTCTTGGTTTCATTCTGAGGTGCTTCTGAAGTGGCACAACTCTAACCCTTTCAGATATCCAGATAGAGTGTTAAGGTCTCTTGCTTTATATGTAGACATGGAACCCCTACGTTTCAGACAGCTGAGACAAAAATGATAAAAGATGATGTACATAGTAAGTATTGTATGTTCTCACTTAAGCTGTCATGGGCATCTTCCTTGCGAAGTAATAAAGAAAGTTCCTGAGGACCTCAACCACAAGCAAAAGGTAGGAAGAACCAAAAGACATTTGCACAATCCAAAAAAAGTCTGTCTTGGAAAGAAGTTTCTGTCTATGGAGGCAATTAGAGAAGTTGCTGAGAATATCTTGCCCTATGGCTTCTTACTCATTCCTGCCACATTGAGGCATGAGAGGAGTAGTTGTGAATTTCCATATAATAACTATTCTGTACATATATAATACTGTGTTGCTTTACTCTGAAAATTACTACAAATTGTGCTTCCTTAGCAAACAGAACTTCATGCTGGGCATATTCAGTTATAACTTCTTACTTTAAATGAAGAAAAAGGATTGAAGAGACATTGCTCCAAGCATTAGTCCCACTGACCCAACTCAGCCAAGAATTAGGGAGCTGGATTCATTTTCCATTGTATCAGCTGCATTTCTTGTGAGGTTCTAGGTGGTGACATGTAAGCAGAGACCCTGTCATCAGCACTGAGGTGATGGAATCACTGCAGCCTGAAAATCTCTCCTGGTGTTGGTAGCATCAGGATTAGAAAAAAATCATTTGAACTGACGAACTGACAGTTCACAAGACTGGAAATTAAAGGGAAAAAAATTGTGTGTGGCATGGTTGCAGTACTGATTACAGCACTTTAAGGACACTGTTTCAAACAGAAAATGTATTGAGTGTAAAGAGTACTAACAAACCTGATGCCTTTTCAGAATCTTGAAGAAATACATTATTGCATATTTTTTTCTCTTTCCTTCTAATTGACTCTCCATACAATTTTCTCTCTGTGATTGTGAGTCAGCATTAGTTGACGTGTCCTGGAGGATATGTAGCTGTCCTTAACCAAACAAATATAGATGGCTATCTAACTGTAATTTTAAGTGAGCATTTGCAGTCATATTGATAATCCACTATACACCTTGGCATATTTGTTATTTGGACAAAATGGAACCTATTCCCATTAAGATCAGGTTATCAGTTAAAAGCTTTCTACTTTATATATAAATTTTTATATGTATAAAAATATATATGTATAAAATTGTTCAAGCTTCATTATAAGTAAGATTTAAAGTTTTAAATTCAGGAAAATGTCTTGACAGCACGAGGGATTTCTCTTTAATCTTATGTTTCCATTATTAGATCACGATGAAACATCATCTGTATGTGACCTTCTGAAGGTCATGATGAAGAAAAGACTTTCAGGTTGTTTTGGTAACAAGCATATCACCAACAATGACAAAACAGGACAGACTGAACTTATAAACATTACATCAGACCTGTTGCTAGAGATAACATGTTTGCTAAACTTCTCAAAATGAGCTGATACCACAAGTCATCTCGTTCTCATCAGCACTGGGACTATTTCCTGCTAAGACTGGCTAACAGACTGGCATATTATTGCTTGCCCAAAATATTGAATTTACGAAGTGAAGCTATCTTTATTTTGTGTAAATAAGCACAAGCGTTCTCTCCTAGAAGGACAAAAAGGTTGCTAGCAAATGCAAATAATGGAAAATACCAGTATGCTAATGATAAAGACATCTGAAGTTAATCTATTTTTAAGGAAATCTTCTTATTACATTGATAAGTGCAAAATGTATACCTTTTGGTCTTTTCAAATAACATAATGTGTATATTTTGAAGGCAGCAAAATTGGGCTCTGATATTTAAATAGGTTCTCTCATCATACTACAGGATCTCTCTTAAATTTTGGAAGTTCAAAAAGCACTAGACTTAGTACTCTGTGAAATAGAATAGAAATTTGTTCAGCTTGTGAACCTGTTGTTCATTGTCTTCTGAGAGATCACTTCAGGTTTTGGAAGCTTCCAGATGCTAGGGAGAACAGTGCAGAGTCAACTTTATTAGGAGGGCAGGGATAAAAAGAAAGTGGAGAAATAAATGCATAAAACTAGGTCAGAGCACTTGCCTGCATATACAGAAGGAAGTAACTTGAATTGGTAATGGTATTTTTGTAAAAATTTGTAAATATTTAAAATATTCTGTAGATCTTCAGGCTAATTTCCAGTGGACTATAAAGTCAGATTGTACTGTTACATCCCTGTATGGACCAATGATGATTCTATGGGAAGTAACGTAACTTAGCAAATAAAACAGCAATCCTGTTGCAAAAGTTCTTCCAGTTGCTGAACAGAAAAGGTTGAGTGTTTTGTATGAAGAAAAGTGTCCCCATTCCTTGATTTTGACACAGGTGGTAGCACACAGTTTAAATGCTCTTATTTGCTTCATCTTGGTTGGAATAGACTTGCATGGCAACCTTCTACATTAGAGCAGTTGAGCTTCTTCAGCATAGATCTGCTGAGGGTCTCCCAGGTGACAGGCTGTGCTGCTGCAGAGCCCCACTTTGCCAATGGCTCTGTTAGCAGAGAGAAACTCACAGAAAAACAGCTGATGTGGATAATTACTAGAGGGCAACTATTGCAAGTCAAATTGAACAGATCTTTTGATTTTTTACTTATACTGTATGCTGCAGACTGTTGGGATCCTGAGCCATCTTTGGATCAACTTATCTAGCACTGCAAATCTACTGAGGAAGCAAAGACTAATTTACTCTGCTGAGAAGCAAGATAAAATTAGCTTTGTTCTCTGTGCTCTGTGGTTAGATTCTACACCTCTACGTTAACACAAGTGACACTTTCAATGTGCTTTTCCCTCGGTTTGGTTTCATAACTTGGAAGCTTTCTTAGCAAAACAAAATGCCGCTGCTTGTCTAACAAGCAAAAAACATACTTCCTATATTTCAGATGTACAAAGGTGCTACTGAACAAAATTACAAGCTAGTCATGAAATTTAGCACTGCTTCTGCTGAAATTTATGTCCTATCTCTTTATAATGCAATGTATAGCAGCTCTCCGTGGTCATAGCAGAACTGGTTCTATTATGTAGCAAAGCAAATTAATACTATGCATGAAGGCTCAAGTCGAATCAATACTATGCATGATGGCTTGTGTGCAGAAACTATTCTGTTATGTGATTAGGCAGTACTGTAGCATCTAAGTGGAAACCTGAACACATATTTATTTTCAAATTTCAATTGGGAGATTTTTGAAACCATTTGTTTTTAGGATCAACATTATTAATATTTCTTACGCGACAAGACAACCCCCTCTACTCACAGAACAGATGACCTTTTCTAATAGTATATGCTGAATATGTTAAATATTTTAATTAATTTCAAATAAAAATGGGTCATACTATTATCATAAAAATTCTAATGACCTTGAAAGAAAATTAAGATTATGTCCAAGTTTATATTACCTAATCTTTGCTATTTACCAGCATTTTGTTTGTTTGTCAGAGAGGCTGAAAATTTAACCAAAATTTCCAATAAATATCTTTGAAACAGAGTTGAACTAAAACCAAGGTAACATTTTATATCACAGAGCAGAACTCCTGAGTACTTTTGGAAATGTCAGTGATAATCAAGGAATTTTCAAATCAACTTTAAAGTGCTGTTAAGCAAAATCTTGCCTTCTCTAGGACTTCATGAGTAAGTTTTGGTTTCTGTATCTATTTCTGCTTATGAAGAATCATTAAAGAAAAAATATTTGCCAAAATTGCTTAGAAAGAACATGGGCTAAATTCATAGGGCTGAATTTGCACTTAAATCCAAATGCATGGTTCTCTTTGAATCGGAGGAGAGCATAATTCAGTCATGATCTGTTGTTATGCAGTCTTAACATGTTGAGCAATAATATTTTTGTCTCCAGTTGTCATGAGACTCTGACAAATGGAAGCATGTGCTGTATGTATGCAATCACAACTAACTAAAATCTGCTTGAGGTTGCTTCTCTTCACCTTCAATGAAAAAAATGGATTAATATAGAAGAGGAGGACATGAGGCAAAATGTTTACTTCCTAGTTGCTAGAAATGGTTCATTTAAGAAAAGCAACTAGTTTGAATTGTGTGGCCTTATAATGATTATCTGCAGCATTGTGTTGCCACAGTCTTGTTTGGCAAAAGGTATCAAGTTGTCAAGAAAGTTGTTTGGCATAATGAAAATAGGACACTTTCTTACTCAGGGGTACATTTTCCGTATTTATGGGGTTGATATACTTGTAATGAAATGACACCACAATGGTCTTCCATGTTTCTAAAAATCAAATAATTACTTGAATTCCCTTGTCTATGTACAGAGTAGTATTTTTAAAAAAAATCCCTTTCCCTGTTAAAAGAATAGGCAAATAGCACTATCATTTTTTCCCTGCAACTAAGCATAATTACTGAGCAGAAATCTAGGCATATTGTCCTGGGTTTATAGCCAAACTCTGAGCTGCACGTTAGCACAAAGAACTACACAGCCATAAATCTTTAAAGTTGTTCCAAATTGATATCGCATATATATGACAATTAAGGTCGCACTTATCTGGCTGCTGATATGTTTTGAAATCTTTTCTTCTTCCACTTCAGAAGTCAAAGAAATAATGCAATAGTCTTGCAGTAAATCCACTGGGTAGAAAGGCTCCATTTTTTCAATCACAAACAAATGAAGTGCTTGTGCATTGTTGTATTAAAAAAACCATTGCTGCATCTGCAAAAAAGGACATTCTTCTATGGTTCCTCCAGTTGACCATTTGCCCAAAAATGAGTAAAAATGTTTACAAAGGCAGTTAGTTGTATGTTACTTCCAAAAGCACCAGTGCTCAATCTCCACATTCTCATGGTGCACACATTTTATTCGTGACTTACACATACAAATGCTAACTTGAATTTGTCAGCCCTTACAAGTATCCATTTCCTTTATTTAATTAAACATTATGTTCAGAAAAGACACAGTATTTGCATTTTAAATCCTATCATACTACTTAATCCATTTTTCTGGTGCTAGATTTGCATTTAATTCAGGATTTGAATTATGCTCAACCTCATTGTTCCAAGTAATAGAGTTTATTAGTATGGATGTACACAATACTGCACATAATGAAAATGTGAGAAACAGAAAGCCAAATTGCAAAGCCAACAGAGGAAAAAAAGACTAGCAATTCTGGAGTGCTCCATTTTGGAAGGCCCATGTGTTTTCAAAAAGCGTCACTGAAGTTTCCCACAGTGCTGAGAAGATCTATCACCATTTCTTACTAATCAGACTAAGTCTGAAAAACACACTCTGTACATTTACAGAAGTGGTGTTATGCTCCTTGACTAATTGAACACGAAAATCTTCCGTTCTCAGAAATGTTGTGGCTTTCTTTTCGTATTTCCTACACTAAGATAAGACAAACAATCCTAGCACTTATCTTCAGTACCTTCAGGAAACACCTCTCACATTAGTACAACTCTAATAAATCTTATGAGACTGCCTTCTCAATTGCTTATATGTATGAGAGATTTTTGCCATTTGGTATTAAAAATAGGCTTTGTAAAGTAGGAAGAGGAAGAAAAAATCTTTAAAAACTATCTAGAAATCAATTTCTTTAATTTAGTGAAAAATGAGACTAAAAATGAAACAAATGAGCTTTTAAAGTATTCTTAAACAAGAGGGTATATTTTTAAGAACAAATAAAGTAATCAGCAGATGTAGATCAGTATTCCTGTAAATAAAAATTAACTGCTCATTTCTAGGTACATGGCTTAAGATTGAAGAGGATTTCCAGCTGTCTTATGCATCACTAAAATGTACAAGTAAAAACAACTTAATTACACACATAGCTTCATGCATTAGAAAACATGTATTAACTAGAGCACAATATGTGCATAACTGTTGCTTGAAAATAAATGTTTGCTAGTCATTTCTGAGTCTATCCCCCCAATGCCACAGTGGTTTTGCTAAATCCCAGAATTACAAGTAGTAATAAAATTATTTTCTTGCTCCCCCCCTTCTCATCCTTCCCATGATTATCTAGTAGATTTAAAGCACTAATTAGACTGAAATATCTTAAGATTACTTTGCATTAGGAATATTCACCCTTGAAAATTATTTGTATGAAATAATTAAACTAAAAGAATCACTTAAAAATAACTTTCCTGACTTGTACTCCAAACTCATCCACAATTCTTGTTGAAATAACTTTTCTGTAGATTCAGCCAGTAAACCATATTGAAATGCCATATGATCACCTGTGTCATTGCATGATGCTATCCCAAGAAACGGGGCTTTCTCAAAGTGAGCTTCGTGGATCTCTGCTCTGGGATTTATACAATGCAATAAAAATGATGAAAAAAACACAAATGCAAATATATTTAAAATATAATATTAGCATTGTCAACATGAAAGACTTTATTTACTGCACAGAAAAGAAAATATTCAGAATAGTGTAATTTGTTTCGGGGAATGCACAAAAAAGTTTCAACAACTAACACACAGTGTTTCTTTGCAAAATAGCCCTTTGCATGATGCTGAAGCTGAAATGTTTTTTGCCCACTGGTATCTATGTTCTTGTAAAAGAAGGTCATTAGCCTGTATTGTGAGTGCTCCTTTTGGATTACCTGTCTTTGTCTTTACACAAGTCAAACAATAAATAAGGGTAGTCTGTTAATATAGATTAGAGGTTAAACTGTTATTCATCGTCACATTTTATGGAGAGATTCTGTAGAGACTGTTATTGACCTTCTCTGCCTACAAAATAAGAGTCATGCATTTATCCCAGGCAATCCATTTGCAATGAAAAAGAAATTATAGTCTTCCTGAAGAGGTACAGGCATGCATGCAGAAACTGAAGTACAATGATAATCTTGATGAGGAACAGTTGCTCAGTTGAAGTGCATCGAAAATTCGCATCATGTTATGTCTCTGACCATATTAGATGAGGAAATAGTTGAGAAACAACAGATTTCCTCCTGCAATTTTAGAAGTCTTCTTTTAAACGTCATCTGGGATTTGGATAGAGTTGAGCATGAGAAAAGTATATAGCACATTTTCATTCCTTTGTGTTTACGTAGTAGAGAGCAGTATAAAAGTAAACATGAAAAATTAACATTCTCTTTCATGTGGTCCTTTAAGTAGAAATAGCTGAAAAAAAATCAACGTAACAGCCACCTACTTACTGTGCTTTAATCACATTAACAGCATCCCTTACGTTGGTTTGTGACAGTACTTCTCCAACATACCCTGAATCAGAACATACGTCAGAAATAGGTCTGCAAGAGTTGCTATAACCTTGAAACCCTGATAGTACTTCTTGACTGCATATAGTATGAAAGTTTGTTGTTAGAATGATAAGAAACTCCTTATCGGAACATCCTAAATTGTGAGGATGTCAGAAATCCAGACTAAGCCTCCCATAATGCAAAAAAATGGAGAGGAGAGGAAGAAAGAGAAGACCTCATAAAAATGTAATTTTCTCTTGTATAAAGCAGCCACAGTCTTCTGCTTCCTCATCCAATCTGTCTTTCAGGCCCAGACCTGAACAAATTCTGACCATTTAAAAAGCTTTAAAAGCCACTTTCTTCTGTAGCCCTCCCAGACTGCCTAGTTGTCGCTTCACCTGTGAGCACACCACACTGTTACAGACAGAAGTAAAGGAACCATAATGCCTCTTTGAAGAAGAAATGATACCCATCCAAGACATGGCCTTCTTTCCTAGCCTGACTTGTCAAAGTGTATGAAAAAATGCTCAGAGGAGGCAGGAAAGAAGCCTTACAGGCAGCTGGATAACTGGTAGTATAGTTCTGTACCATAGCAAAAGCAGAATAGGGAAGGGAGTTCTCTGCAGCCAAGTATTAGGTAGAAGTGGTGGCAAAGCTGTCTAACATTGCTTCTGCATTATGTCTTTGCAAAGGATTACACAACTGCATCATTCCCTTGTTGTCCAGAACTAAACAATCTGCAGGACACTGGTTGGCTGCTCAGACTAACCAAGGTAAGTGGACAGTCATTTTACTTATTCCATCTTCTTTGTTTCAAAAGCAAAATGCTTAGGAAGATTAAAATATTTTAAATGCTTGAAGAAGTAAGATCATGGTTCACTTCCCAGCTGATGTCTGGGCAAGTACTTCTGAAGCCTTCTGTGTTTAACTACTGAAAAAGCACTCTGATTAGTTTAACATACTCATTTATTCGCCAGAGTAACCCCCAAATTCATTAAATAAGACACATAGAGAAGTAAGTCATTATCCAATGCTTTCTTACAAATATCTTTACAAAAGGTATATGAAAAACAGCCAGGAAACATAATAAGGAAAGGAAGAAATTGTAGCATAAAAATAAGACAACCACATTTTCCAGAAACTTCTGAAGTTCTCAGGAGGATGTTATCTGGAAAAAAAATACTGCTGTAAAGGAGAGTAGGCTAGATCTGTCTGTACTAGCCACAAGCCTGGAGATAATATAAGGTAAGAAAAATGTGAGATAAGACTTCAGCTACTCAACAGCATTTTAATAGTATGCTCCAGCTAACAACCTTGTTCTAGCTAAAAATTTGTTGAGTTTGATTGTGTTGGCCTTCTTGCAGCATGTGCTCTGATTTGGAAAGACTATCTACGCATTGGCAAGGTTTCGGTAGTCACATATTTTTGAGATAAATCATACTAAATCTAGTACTGATATTTTGTTTGTGAATGGATTGATATGAAATACCCATTGCTCTTCATTTTTATAACTGCCTTCTTGGAAAATCCATCATTTTAATGACTGAAGTTTTTGTTTTTCCTCTCTTAGTCTTGGAAAAGACCAAAATCTCCAAAAGAATTTTTTTCCTGATAGCACACTGGTTCAGATTTGTGCTTACTCTTGGTTTTAGACTCCCCAAAGCAGGATCTGCTGAATGTCTCCTAATTTTATGTTTAACATACAAAGGGTTTGTTACATCCTTGCATATCACTCTTACACTTTAAATTGAATCCTGTCTCCAAACACCTTCCAGTGTCCTCCACAAATTTCTTGACAGTACATCCTTTATATAGTTCATCCTTTATATATACACCTCTATTTCTGTCTGAAGTTTGTGACCATTTGTGAATAAGTAAATTCCATCTCATTTTTCAAAAGTATATCTTAATTTAGTCAAACTGCAAGTCCTATACCTGACAAGATGTTGACTGAGGAATAAAAAAAACAGAAATGCTTTAATGAAAGTGCTTACCTTCATCTAAAAGTGACAAAAGATTCAACATTTTTGTGAGATGTGTGAGGTTTTACATTTCATGTTAAATGGATGAGTTGTACAATAACTTTTTTTTAGTGTAGGATAGCTGGTGAGGAACGTCTAGTGAAACAGTGCCCCTTGCTGGGAGTTTTGTGGTAGTGTTCCTGAGTATGTTGGTTTTGAAAGTTTATACGGAGATCAGTTTCTCATTTTAATGAGTTCATTCCTGGAGGGAATATTAAACACATTACTGCTAACAATAAGCACCGTCTTGCTTATGTTACTGAATTATTTTAGTACTGGCTGTCAAAAGAGGTGGGTAAGATTGGGAATGAAAGGAAATAATGTTTTCAGTGACATTTTGGTATCCCCCATTCACAAGCATACGTGTTAGTTCTGTCAAAGTGTACGTCTGTAAAACTGAGACTCAAGTGGCAGTGTGGGCTTCTGCCCTGACTGTGCCACAGGAATCCACACTGCTTGTCTCATCAGCTCCCAAACAAGACCATTTTATGCTTGACAGCTTGAGATTCAAGAGCTACAGTGAGTTCTTCTCAGCTTGCAAATCACGAACAAGACACTACAGTAGAAATGTTTCCTTGAAATAATTAATCCTATCGGTAATGCACAAGCTGGCATAGAATCCAGTTTACATGCTGATTTTTCAGGGAACAAAAAATAGGAAAAATCTACATTAATGAACAAAGAGCTGACATGATTCTAAATTTAAGCAAGGAGCAATTTGTTGGGTGAGGAAGTATGCTCTTTATATAGTTCATTTCAGATGGTAACCTTGCTTTAAAGGAGATTTCATTTTGTCTTAGGTAGCTTGGATGCATTGATGTAAACTTTTTAAACAGGTTTAAAAAGTATCATTAATTAATTTTTCCTGCTGTCACAAAAGACATTATCTACCTCTCATTTTTTCTTTCTTTCTTTATTGAGGACACAGAGGGAATAATCACTATTGTGAGCATGCTTTGAAAAATGCAGAATACTGGAATAAATGGATGGCTTTTCTTACACAGGAACATAATCCCTGAAGAAGTTTAAATCCATGAATCAAATAAACCCCTTTTTTTTTCCTGTGTGAGAGTCAGAATGAGCCAGACTGCCATACTTATTGTTTCTGGCCCAAAATCTCATTGCTTCCGTAGCTATCCACATTGTAGTATTAAAGTGAATAGTTTCAGATACAGTTAAATTAACAGCTAAGCAATTCAGTCCATAGTGCTTACATTTACTGGTCACACCATTAAGGCTTAGATAAATGAATAGGAACAATAGAATTACTAATTGTTAATACATCATATGTCCTGGCACGTGTATTCCTGAGTAATGTACATCATATTTTATTTACACCCACATACACAATGAAAACTGTATTTTTCAAACCCAGCAAGATCATTTGAAATATGACCTTAAGACTCACTTGTTCTGCTGTCCATATTATGTGCATATCATAGTTAAATATGTGGGTTTTTCCTCAAATACATTTTACTATTCAGTTATTTCTAATATAGCTCTGCCTTTCTTTGACCTCAAATAGGGACTCACATTTTACTGGCAGGTTACTGCTACTAATGCAGTTACTCAGATTGATTCCTTTTGAAAACAATTACATGGATTGTTACTAGGCATATTAACCAGGTTACAGTTCACATTATGAAGTGTTTGCACTGTCCAAAATTTTTAGTCTTCTGACAGGTGTACAGAGCTTTATTTAAAGTGACTGTATGTCACTTGTCCAGCTCCTGTATCCTGTGGTCATGATGTAACTAGTGGCAGATTTGCCAGGCTCACAGGCTCTGCAGAGATGATCTATGAATGCATCACTGACTCATGCTCTTACCCACAATCAAGCTTCACCTTAGACTGAAGTACATTGGTAGGTAGAAATTTAAATTTCTTCTACATCAGCTGTAATATTTTATTTGGTCATTTTCAGGTTGCCTATTTGCAGCCAAGTAAAATCAAATTTAGGGAGTTTTTTAAACCAAGATTTGAACTTCTCTATTCCAAGAGCTGTAAAGCTGCACTACACAGAATGTTAAAGATGCTTCACTGCAGCCAATTCTGCTTCCCAGCGGCAAGGAAAGAGGGATTTAATCAGATGAGAATGGCTGGGCAAAGTGGTAAATCATGCAAGGCTTTCCCACAGTGGGCAATGCCAGTCTGATTAGGCACAGTATACTCTACATCCAAAGCATTAAAAGACCTAACAGACATATATTTTATTGCATCAGCAGTTGCCAACAAATCCTTGCTAATGTGATCAAAGTGTTAATGAACAATGGCATGAAAGTTGCTTCTTGCAGCTTTTTCAAAAAGTGACCAAGGCCATGCCGTGCTACATATGCAGTAATGTTCACCTGCTGATAGATCTTTGTGTCAGAGAAACTTTTAAGAAGAAAGCAATAAAACAACCTTACATGAGTCATCTTTTCAAAGTAAATTGATCTCCTTGTTTTGGAATGACTACATGCTTGTATTCATGAGTATATTTATGGCACTTTTAATCTTTTTTTCCACTGGTACGGTTATCAAGAACAAATGTATAATGGTTAGAAGATGGACTTACTGAGACTAAAACCAACAAGTAGGTAATAAAATATTGAGTATCAGAGAATTTATGAATTTTTGCTTCACCAAAGGTTGATCTGCAAGATGGGCTAGGATTTGTTATATGTACACAATGCACATTGATAAGATAATAAGTCAGCATGGGATTTAACATTTCTAAATTCCTCTCTTTACTGTTTTTTATACTTTTCTTAAACATTTATATTGAAAGTTCTTGTTAAAGGAAAAAGCTATAAAAAGGAGCCACTGAAGCAATATAACCTAGGTGTTATAAAAAGCTTGGGTAGTAAAATGTCATCATTTTTCTCCAGAAAATAAGTGCTCTCATGTCTTTCAGTGGAGGCCCATTGATTCCTTTAAGTAATAAAGTGGAGCCAGGAGAGCATGTGGCTAGTGAAAGGAGGTAAAAAAGTGATGAGCACAGAACAGTGACACTGAAATGATCCTAAAGTTTAGTGATCAGTTGTTGGTATCAGCTGTGCCAAAGATTACTATGCAAATTATTGAGGGATATATACCAGACTAATGTAATTATCTAAGCAGAGCCCTTTTATGCCATGATACTTATTCTTCCTACTTTCCTTTTTGATTTTAGAGGCACATAGAGATTTAATAACTGTTGAGTTGCTGAAATGACACAGCACTTCAGCCTCTAAAGGCCAAACTTTTTATTGTATTCAAATCTTCACTAACACAAAGCTAAAAATAAAAATCTTGTACTTCTGTTTGACTACCATTTTTGTGCTCTTACAGATTTAGTTCCAGTCCTCCCACTCTGTAACAGAGACAGCTCCTTAGGGTCCCTCCAGGTGTCTCTCTTTGTAGGCAAAGCCCAGGCTGGTGTCTGGGTCCTGCTCTGGGTCCAGGGCTCCACTTGGAGATAGCAACTAATTTCCATAACTTTTCAAGTCAAGAGATTTTGTGGCTTCTTGGACCATTTCCTAATTCAAGCAATAGCTTTTTTGGCCTCTCTCTCATCTATGCAAGAACAAGATAGGTTTGTTAAAAGTACAGCTGGGCTTGGGCCATTCTTAAAAGCATTAGTTATCCTGTGGCAATAGATAACGTTAATTGCCTCACTGCTGTGTGATGTTTGCCTGGCTGTTACATTGCCTGGTCCTCGTGAAAAGGGTGTTTGTGTGAATCTTCCTCTTTTTGTGCTCTTTCTCTTCTCCCGAGAGACAGAAATGGACAAAAGTTATGAGCGCAAGATCTTTGTTAAATCATATTCAATCACTATCTGTAGTCATTGTGTGATTCCATTTAAAAAATAAAAATTCAAACACACACCCTGGAATCCGTAGTCTTGCATTCTGAAGAGAGGAAAGTTGCTGGGCAGGAAATGAATGTCTCAATGTCACAATGAAGGACTGTCACAATGAATGAAGGAAATGAATGTCACAATCTTGATTTCTCAAGTTTGTGGGGAAAAAAAAAATCTGATCTAATTGGAACAAAATTCAAAACCTCAACCAAAAAATTAATGACTTGACAAATCGCAAACCCCCCCCCAAAAAAAACCCAACAGGTTAAAAAGTGTTTTTGTCAGAATAATGAAAACATTTACTTGTGTTACTTTAAAGATGGCAAGTTGAGATTGGCTTTTGAAACTCAGATTCACAGGTGTTGATTCAATTTTATGAATAATTTATATTTGGATCTGTGCTTTTTAACAGAATAAGTAGGAGGAAAGTTTATTAAAAACATGCTTGAACAGCTGTCCTGATTACCTGAAGAGAGAGGTGGCTGATTCACTTGCTATAATTATTTTCAATCTACTGTGATGTTTTAAAAACAAACCTGCTATCAGTAAATGTGCTTTTGTTTTATGTACTACTAAAGATATGTCCCATTATATATAGCCTGCCTACCAGCAATTGCTTGTGGTGAAAGGCAGCACAGAGTTCCTCAGAAGTATATCTTGGGAAGATGAAGGGTGTAGAACATGCAGAATGGAGTACATTGCAGAATACACTCATGAAAGAATTGCTTGGGAAACCTAAAAGGATACTAGACATAAATCTGGTAAAATGTATAAAAAGGCATGACGTATAAAAAGTCAGGGAGCTAGAAAATCTAATCTGAGGCACAGTAACCTTTGCAGTTCTGTAACAAAAACCTGCAGATTCATTACAACCATGAACATGGAGCCTGACCAGCAGTGAACAGTTTATTTTGTAGCTGCTCATATTTTTAATAGTCTCCATTGTAAGAGTATAAATTCACAAGAAAATATATTTGTGTGATACTTTTTCACATGAAAATTACAGAAGGGATTATGTGAATAAAATATTGAGATCAGTTTGCTTAGAAAAGTAAATATTTACACAGGTAAAGAAGTTTTCAATCTCATAGGTTATTTATTTAGAGTTAGCTCTTATAATTGTCAGCAACAAAAAACCCTGCAATATTCTGCATAAATCAGCAATTAATGTCAGAATATTGTTACCATTTCTGTTTTACTTAATTTCAGTCTATCTCATTTAACATTAGAAGGAAATTAATAGTGATTTACATGTCCCAGAGGTATCAAAAGATATATTAGCTAATATTAGGCATAAAGAAATAATTCCGCTTTCTTTTTGTTCCTTCTGCAGACTGTGCAGAGGAACAGTGTGAATGGATCAGGAAATTGGTGTAATACCTGTCAAGTAATGTTAAGTGTGAATGTCTATGAACTCTGAAAAGTTATATTAACTATTTTATATTTACTTCCTCAAGTGTTTGAGGAAGAAACGAATAAAAATAACCTACTGTCAAACTGGCTTGTAAAGATCCACTTTCCATTGGCCATTTTTATTTCCTTGGTGCATACAGAGCCTAATGCAGTGCTTTGTAACCATGTTGTTTCTGGCTGAACCCACAATTCTTTGCTGGAAAGATCTTTCTGCATCTTCATTAAGAGCCAAGCAGAAAAAGGAGTAGCTTTGGACATGTAATTTCAGTCTTTGCAGCCACATCAGAGCGCAAGGATCTGCAAATGTTTGGGAGTACGCAACGCTAGTGGTGCACCCACTATTTTGTGATACGCTCTCTGCAAGGCTGAATGAGAAACCCTATCCAAGCATGGAGTTGGGAGACATTGCTGCTACCGCTACTGTTCATGGCTGTAACTGAATGAGCTAATTTTGGGAAGCAAGCTTTGTCTGGATGCAGTATACATAGAGCAAACAGCACTCTTTTATTTAAATATTATGTCGCACTTCTAGAAGGTATACCTGTGAAGTCAAGGGAGAAAGCCTCACAATGTAACTTTATGGAGGTTCAGGAAGAGGACTTTTCTCCTGCTGAGGGGTAACTAAAGTATCTGCCTGGTCTGAAATAGGATATTTTGATTGCAAGCATTCAGATAATATGCAATTCTGCAGAGAAACTAGACATTCTGGATTTTAGAGTATCAATGATGAGGGTAGAAGGTACAGTGTGTAGGTATGAATTCGTTCTGGATTTGCTGAATCCCAAGAAAAAGCTTTTATTGATCCATATTGATGTCAGCTGTGTGGTGACTCCAGTAGACTCTAGCAGAAAATATTTTATGTGAGTCTACTGGAGTCGCCACACAGCCGGTTAGGTTACAGAAAGCAAAGCAGCAGGTGGTATGGCTAACATGCCATAATTTGTGCCCAATGATGTCTGGAATCTGTTTCTTACCCTCCTGAATGATACACAGGTCCATCATGTGCAGGGAAAGAGTAAGGTGAGGACTCTGTAAAGATGCCTGGATTCATAGGACAACTATATTGTCAGCTGTTAATAACTCTTGACAGCTTTATTCCATATTCCATTTTGTTAAATTTATATGTGGTGTTATTTCTTATTCATACAATTTGCAAATGTTAGGACTGACTTCCTTTATTTAGAGCTAAAGCCAGCTCCTGCGTTATGTGTGGGAACCGGAAGCACCTTCCATTTCTTCATGCTGTGATGCTCTTCCAGTGTGTGTCTGCAGCATGCATCAATCTGGTAACCAAATTACATGGTTCCTTTTCATGATTTATCTAGCTTCCAAACTTCTTGAGAAATGAGCATCATAAAAAAGGATTGTGAAACATTTCTGTGGTTAAATGTCAGTGCTAATATATCAGAATGCACAGAAATGGGCATTATGTATAACAATAGGCATTTTGCTGCATTTAAATGTGCCTGATTTGCCATAAAATAGTTTCTCTGCGATTCCAAATGTATCTAGTAATGTCATAAAAGATTTCACCCATTTAGAGTTTACAGGAGAAATTATCAACTCTCAGACTGGTTTCCAGTCTTCCAAATTCCTATTTTTGTCTTTTTGAGGGGTTTTGGGTTCTTTTTTCTTTTCCTTGTACAGTTTGATGGTACATTTTAAATTACTTCTATTTGAGGAAAAAAATGAGCAGTGGTATTTATGTAAAATTAATCTGAACAGGAAGGACCCTGAAAAGAAGCATAATTTTAGCAGTAACTTGTATTTAGTTTCTTAGCTATAAACCACGTGTAGTGAAGCAATGGGGAGAAGGCCCCCACTTGCCATTTTTTGGAAACATGATTGATGACATTATAAAGAGATATGTAGTTTACATTTTAGTTTGCACAGGAACCTCAAGAGAAACCTTAACTTTGACATGAAGAAGCATTCGTTAAACACTATCTGCCTATTAATGCTCATCAGTGGAGTCTGAAATACTGGGAGGATGATATTATCATAATTTAATTGGCCTGAGCGCCAGACAGACTTCTGGGATATTAATGAGTCCATTTATCCTTTGCAGGGAGTTGAAGCTTGATTAGACTTTTAAAGATCTCTTGTGTCTTATGTCAACTGTTTGTCATGTTGACATCCTTATAAAACTAAACAAAGATACGGCATACTTCATTGCTCATGATACACTCAGCAGCCAAAGCTAAGTTTTTCATCTTTGTTCCCATCCAGACCTGCCAGGCCTCGTACATGTTCATTCAGCTGGCAGCTGCAGCTCAGTCACATTCATCGTGCAGCAGCACAGTCTCTCTCTTGCTCAATGATCCCAGGTGCCAAATGCAAGAGAGAGGCAGAGGCCATTGTTGTTATTTCTTTTCCACACTCCCTCCTCTGCTAAGTAATGTACATGGCATCTGATTCAGCCTAACACAGTTTCAGACATTGGGTCAGTAAAATGTTGAGAGTTGTATCTGCTGCAAGGCCAATGATACCCTAGGAGTGCATTAAGAAGAGTGTGGCCAGCAGGTCGAGGGAGGTTCTCCTCCCCCTCTACTCTGCCCAGGTGAGGCCACATCTGGAATATTGTGTCCAGTTGTGGGCTCCCCAGTACAAGAAAGGCAGGGAACTACTGGAGAGAGTCCAGCAGAGGGCTACAAAGATGGTTAGGGGACTGGAGCATCTCTCGTATGAGGAAAGGCTGAAACACCTGTGCCTGTTTAGTCTGGAGAAGGGAAGACTAAGAGGTGATCTTATAAACGCTTATAAATATCTAAAGGGTGGATGTATAGAGGAAGGGGCCAGACTCTTCTCAGTGGTGCCCGGTGACAGGACAAGGGGCAATGGGCACACACTGGAACACAGGAAGTTCCGTCTGAACATGAGAAAAAACTTTCTTACTCTGAGGGTGACCGAGCACTGGAACAGGCTGCCCAGAGAGGTTGTGGAGTCTCCTTTTCTGGAGATATTCAAAACCCGCTAGGACGCAATCCTGTGCAACCTGCTCTAGGTGATCCTGCTTTACCAGGGGGGTTGGACTAGATGTTCTCCAGAGGTCCCTTCCAACCCCGACCAGTCTGTGATTCTGTGAATTTGTCCAGGTATATTACATTTCCTTCTCCACTTGTCACATATCCAGTTCTCTCCTCACTGAAAGTATTTTTTTATAAATATTGACTTTTATTTCTGTTAAAACATTCTATTTTTATGCTCTGTTCTGCATATTTGTTTTGAAGCTAACATTCACATTCGTTTCTGTCCTAACTCTTTTAACACAATGTGGCCATTGTCATACTGTGAGAAATCCCAGCCAGCTCATGCAAATGTGGGGAGATGAGGCCTCCATCCTTGATGCTACATAGTTGCCACAAAATGATGACAACTAATAACTTATTAACTTATGCCATAGTTATTTCAAAGCAGTCTTGTTCATATTTGAAAAACTGTTAAACTCCAGTTGAAATAACTAATTTTACACATTCTCTCTTCTGATAAAAGAATCTGAACAAAATGCTAGTACTTCAGCTTATTTATTTGTTTCAGGAGATACTGCAGCTTCATCCGTGTCTGCATGTGCAATATGGCAGTTCATCCAGGTAGACACATGCTGATTTTTGTGCAGACACAGACACGGCCAGGATACGTAAATATGAGATTTTCCACAAGATAAAGGCAAAAGCTGAAGTCAAATAATAGCAACTTAGAGCTTGCTAGAGTCAGCAGTCCTCTAAACTTGATGCTATTTCCTAACTTCAATAAAGAAAACAACTTGGATGACAGATACAGAGGTTTTTTACACTATAAACACAGGTGAAACACAGCAAAGCACATTTGTGTGTGACATGAGACCTGGAAGAGTTATTCATCAAAAGCTAACTTCAGAAAGGGGAGAGGTCCTGTTCTCTTAGCTACCCCTGTAGGCAGCAGAAAGGAACAGGCTTCCTTTGGGTTATTTGAATAAGCCTGAATTACCTGCTAGGGGTAGCTCTGTGAGGGATAATCACTCTGACAGTATAGAGCAAGCCTGGCGTGAGTGGCTTTTATGAGTGTCTGTCTTCCTCTTGCTACATCCCTTCCCCCTAGGATTACAGTATCACCGAGTGGGAAGCTCATACAATATGCTATTAA
The DNA here is from genome assembly GCA_013400195.1 of Aramus guarauna. NCBI lineage: Eukaryota > Metazoa > Chordata > Aves > Gruiformes > Aramidae > Aramus > Aramus guarauna. The sequence goes on from VXBL01008568.1 coordinate 5,417,570, forward strand.
GGCAGTGGCATTAATTATCTGACATCTATTACATACTTGTCATTTTCACATTTGGACTAAATCACCAACCTTTTCAGCCAAGCGTATTGCTGCTTTCAATTTACTTTTCCTAATGCATTTTAATTGTGGGAAGGAGGGCCTCTAGTGGCTTCGATTTTGTTGCTCTGTAGTTCTATCATCCATTTTACAGAGATTGTAACACTTACTGAGACTGCATTATGTGGAACTTGTGATGCGCTTGTATTTATACAGCATAAGCATCATTGCAAAAATTAAGTTTGTTGTGTTTTTTTATTCCAGACAATCAATTTATGAAAAGCCTTAGTTACAGGGAAATGCCCCAGTTGAACAGCTGAGACAGGAATTGTTTCAGGATCTTTTGTTGTGCCTCCTCCTGGCTATTTCATGAGTTAATAAAAAAGAAGTCTTACGATAAAGCAACAAAAGTAATCAAGCCTGTCATTTCAAAATAATAATACAATTTCCCTGAGCAGATTATTATTCTTTTGTTCTTTTTAATTCTCATTTCTATACCTCTAATGCTTAGAGGGTGTTTCATGTAGTAATGTATTCAAGTTGGCAAATGAAAAATAATGCAGATAATTCCAAGAGAAACAGCTAATAGAAGCTGTAATATCTACATTGTGTCTCTAACCATTACAGTTTATTGTATTAAATGAATTTAAGTGAAGAAGGGATAATTTGCAGTGTAGCAAATGGAAACCTGACTTACTGGTATCAGCATACTCCCTTATCTCTCTCTGCAGCATTTCAGGCAGTAAGCTCTTACTGCTATGAAAATCTAGGGAGATAAAACAGCAGTATGGTAAGATATCTGTAAAAACTGAGCTATTAAGCAATGCCATCTCAGTCAAAAGGGCTCAGCATTTTCCAAATGGCAATCTGGAATCACTGTTTTCTTAGGATTCAGAGACAATTTCACAATTCTTTGCTTTATAAACTTACTTTCCCCGTGCAGATGAGAAAAATCTTACTGAACAGCACTCGGTATGTGAAAGGATGTAGACAAATATATGTAAGTGTATATAAGAACTAGAAGCAGATATAGTTCTAATGCTCTATATAGCTGCATGCTAAAGAGTGAAGGTTCACAGTTGCTATGAAGTCCTGTGACATTTCAATGCTTTTATTATGAATGGGAAAAATATATAAATCAGAAATCTCTTTTATTGTGAAATCCCCAAAGCATGAGGAATTCCTGAATGCTTTGTGAAAATCTTCACCCCAACTCCCGAATGTATCTGAATTTGGCTTTAAAAAGCTCTGCAAGAAGTTGTTCTTCCAAATTCCTTTGGCTCTGATTTTGTATGCCAAGCAGGGCTTCTGCTTTCATGAGCAGTTCTTCCTTTTCATGATATATGGACCAGAAACAAAGCAAAAATATTTGTGAATCTCCCAAAGTTCCATTAAGCATAACATGATTAATTGCCCAAACTATCCCACTAGAACCTAATTGATATTTACAGTTTATCTCTTCAAAAATTCACCACCTGATCACCTGACTTGTCTAAAACATTGAACAGCACAAATGTTATGTATGAAAGAGCTGCAGGAAACATGCCTTTATTTTTACGTAAAAGTTATTCATATTAACTAAGCAGTTTCAACAGACAATTCTGTCTGTACCAGCATTATACATGCACTTGTCTTCAAACATTGATTATTCACATCTTTAGTATCCCATATAATTTTCTGAAATACTACATTTAAGAACTATTTAAAAGTTATAGTTTAAAACCTATTGCTATGTAAAAGAACTTTCCAGAGCACCAAGCGGAGACCTTCCAGAGTATCTACAAAGCCTAAGCTTATGCTGTTTACTGTTTAAAAATATTTTTCAGAAAAATATTTCAGAGCAACAGGAAGCACCTTGTAGAGTTCACGTTAGAATTTAAACTGTCTGTGTAAACAAACAGAAGACAAGAACACCTGAGATGTTAAAACCTGATGTGCCGTGAGCTTGAAAAAAAGCACTGACCAGAAAAATATTTACTGGTCAAGTAACAGAAGGGAGCAGGGCTCTGTATAGAGATGTCCAGCTTCCACTCTGATGCCGCTGTGCATTTTCTTAGTTCTTTGCCTGCTATAGGGAAGGCATTATAAGTAGATGCTTAGGCAGGCATCCTCATGTATTGCCTTCTGTTATCTGTTGCTGTTCAGGGTCTCCTTAAATGAAAATTGGTGTCTAAAATGGAAGGCAATATGTGCCTCTAAGTCTGATAATGGTTTGTATACAGCAATCTGCAAACTTAAGTATGCAGACTTACTAAATTAAATGCAGGATTTTACATGGTCTGAACAGTTGTTTGGGGTTTTTTAATGTATGCTTTTAATATAATCAGCTGCTTAGAGCAGCACAGACTTAATTACATTGCTTCTGTGAAATGCTGTTATAGTTTTCATTCTGTAGGTAGAACACTACTGTTTTTAACGTTTTCTTAATCAAGTATTATTAAAACATTTTCAGAAAAGTGTGTTATATGTTATATAATTTCTTGAAGTTATTTCCTCAAGTAAAGGAGTTTCACAACCCAATATACTATGTCACAAATATGTATTTTAACTCCTGGTTCACGAGCATGTAGTAAGGCGAGTCAGTTCACTAAGCAATCTTTTCTACCTGTCACTCTTTACCTCAACTAATTGGATTGTAAACTTTTCAAGTCTGGCCTTTGCTTTACTGTTCTGTACCATGATCTGGTCAGGCTTTTTTTGGTCCCCAACATTTACCAGCTTTCATTGGTGAAAATGCTGCGTGTGCTCTACAGCTTATGAAATATATTATTTCATCAGAAATAACTGTCATATGTTGAGGTTGTGTGATTTTTTTTTTGTGTGTTTGTTGGTTTGGTTTCTATTTGACTTTCCTTGCAATCTGGACTAAAATTTTTTATACTCAGGCAATGGTAAAAAAGCAGTCCCTCTTTTCTTAGAGCTTTTCATGTGAAAGTTTAATAACACATTGAAACTTCAAACTCTCTTATTAGATCCACTAGGAAATTTTTATGAAAGCTGAAGCTTTCAAAGTAACAGCAAGTGGTTATATTTTCAGAAAAAGTTTATTTCCTTAGATCTCATCTCTTATGTATTGCAGTGTTTGTAAATATTATTTAAAAGACAGACTCTATTAGTGTTTATTAAATCACTCAAATATTGTTTGTCTTTGAAGTGAATAGACTTTTTTCTACTTCCCATTAGAACAATTTCTTTAAAATATTTCTGTAACTGTGAGATACAACACGAGATCATGGTCTCTCTCTTTTTACTTCATCTCTGATTATACAGGAAAATAAATTTGGATATGCTTTATTTTGAAATGTTCTTGTTCAGTGGTTCTGAATTTAACTGTTTTATTTTTGCCTGAAATTATATTCAAAGTAATTTTACTGCAGACATGAGGAAGGCAGTTCTGTAAAGTGATCTGCACTGGTTTTGGCGCTTCCTGGTTCACATCATAATCCTAAATTCATGACCTGAAATATATTTCTAGTCTTCCTGATGTTTTTCCTCCTTCCAGAACTGGTTTGGTGGTAATTTTGCCTTTATTTGAGATTCATAAAGGTGGCTGGACAGCTTCGCCTTCCCTAACTGAAAATGTTCTCAGAAAGACTTCAAGGAGACAGCTGGTTTGTATGTTAGAGTAGCATACGCAGCCAGGTCAGCCCAGGATTAAAGAGAGTTACAATCAGCTTCAACTGCATGTTTCTCTGCACATAAACCTGTAGGTTAATTTCAGGCAAAGCTGAAACTGCAGCTCATAAACTGGCATGCTGATATAAAATTGTTAGCAATACCTACGAGAACACTCCTCACATAGAGGTGTAGCTTAAATTAATAATTTAAATTCTACATTATTAATTTCAACTTTTCATTTTGAAATATTACCTTATAAAGAAATCCAGAAAGTATTTAAGTTCCAAGTAAATTTGATTGTAGAAATTAAAAAAAAAACACCTTACACTCTTTTTTTCTTCTTAAAAGAAAATGCCTTGTACAATCAATCTTCTATGCTGTTGGTCATCTTGCTTGCTAATATCTCAAATTATTGAAGATTTTTTTTTTTTTAGAAAGGCCTTACCTTCAAGAATGATTCTACTTGGTTTGTCCAATTAGTTCTGGCAACTCAGTTTCTTGTTCATACTTTGAACCTTTTTCTGGTGGTTATAATATTCTACTTTTCTTTCTACAGTTAGTTCACAGATGAATGAATTTAAGTATGATGTGACAGATTATTTATAGGGTGTGGAAAAAAAGACAAATGTAGAAAGTAAAATTCAGTATTTTAACAGAGGTCAATGAGGAACTGCCTCCCATGTCTCAAAAAACTCCCCATTACTTGATAATTCACTTCTCTTCAGGTCAGTAATATCTTTCCCTTTCCCTACCATCACAGTAGGATACTACACCTGGTTTTTTTCCTAGCAGTCTCTACAGTAAGGCAGATGCCTGTTTATCTTCATTATAGCTTCCTCCACTAACCCCATTCCTGGCAGCCATTGAAGCATTCTCCTTTACAGGTTAGTGAAGAAAATAACTTCTGCTGATACTAACACAAATGTTTTCAGGAACTTGCTAGGCTAATGTTTTAGGGTTTTGTACATATATTTTATATACATTTTATATATTCTTTTATACACAGGAGATAGATAAAACCACCTTGCTGCATATTTTGTACACACCTATGCTCTGGTATTCTGCCAGCAAAATGACAAGCTTCTGCAAACCACAGAGGACTTTTTGCTTAGAGGCATACAAAAAGGGCACCACGAACCTGTTTGCACTGGGGTCCTTGCAAGACCGTATAAACTGAAAGACTCTAGTACAGGAATTAGTGCACATGTAAAGTGTTTCCTGCTCTGCGTGTCTCATCTTCAGAAAGCCCCACAATCTAAGCAGCATATCATGTTTTCTCTTTGAATCACAGTTTAATTGTGCCTGAACAGAAAACGCTATTCTGAGTTGCAATTTAGCTTCACCTGCAGTCACAAAACAATACATTTAGAATGCTTAATTTTAAAAAGTTGTTTTGTGAAAGCACAACCCTGAAAAAGACGGAGAATGGAAGAGTAAGTAAATGGCAGGCAGCTGACTTCTCTGTCTGTCTGTCCAAGTTCAAAATATAGATGAACGCTGAGCAGGGGGAAAAGTGGTTGCAGCAAATTAACTAAAAGTGCTGACAGCCATTCCTTCACTTGGTGTTCCTGGTGTTTAGTACTACGGGGCCCACACAGGGACAGAAATGAACAGTTCCCAATGCCAGGTCATTGTTTAGCAGGTTTTGTTGATTTCAGCTCAAGCCAGATATGTGACTCTAAGGGCAAGCAATCATTGTTGCAGTCTAAATTGATAAATCAGTAAAGCAAAGTGCCTTTCTTGTCTTCGTTGAATTTAGGTTCATTGTTTGCTCTTTACTCATTATAAATTACTCTTACTCCATGTGAATTTAAACTGATGACAAAAAGGAACTGACTGCATATAAATTAGTTGCTGCAACATGCAATAAGTGCTCCAGAGCAGGGCCTCAAAGGACGAGAGGAAATCACCATACAGCACTCCCCCGTTAACACCTCAGTCCTCTCTTCTCCATTTTTTTTTCAGCTTTTGCACCATTTGTGGTTACTTTTTACCTCCCACTCCTAAAATCACAACTCCCACAGGGCTCTTACAACCTGCTGACATTTCATGTGCTGGAAGAGGGACACATCATGGGGTTTTCCTTGCTGAACAAAGCAGAATGCAGCAAAACACAACGGCTGCCTGTGCCCCCTGCCTGCCCGAGGCCAGGGGAGCTGTTGGCAGCCCCCCAGAGATCAGTCCCTGGAACCGGAGTGACCAGCTTGTCCTGCTGCCTGCAGGCAGGAAGCCATGGCAGGCTCCTCACCGCTGGTGGGAAGGGCTGTGTGGCTGCTTGCCTGCAGGGCCCAACTGTGGTGTCCTCAGGGTATCTGGTGTTCTGCAAGTCTTTGGCCTTCTGGTGAGTCACCCCTTCTGGTTGTTCAGGACAGGCTCTGGGAACAGAAGTCCTCAAGCCTTGCTTCATAGTGGCCTTGCTGGACATCAGAGCTGGCACCCTCCTGAGCAGGCTTGGTCGGGAGCAGTACGTGATCCCGCCCACCTGCCCTACAGAGGGCTTTGCTCTCACTACACACCCTTTCTGAGGGAGTAAAAAAGGGATGTGCACTTTTGGCTGCCCTTCTAGCCAAGAGCAGGGTCTTTTTCATTTCATTGCACCTTTTCTGAACACACACAGTACCAGAGTGAAATAATCCTTTTTCTTTTTTTTCCCTTTTCAGTTTTGGAACAGCTTTCCAGTGATGTCATACACTTAAACTTAGCTGAGGGTGTCCTAATATGTAAGGAGAGAAGAGCTGAGAGAATGGGGGAAGAGCAAGACCAGGAATCTGGTATTTAATCTCAGCTCTGTTACTGACCAGCAGACATTCAAGACTTGACTCTGTGTGTGCTTCCATAAATTGATGATAGACACCAATTGCAATGCCTTTTTAGATCTTTTATAAAGTTTTCAGTTTAAAAAATACAACATTTTGTTTGAGGAATTCATCATCACTAGTATAAATATGCTTATTCACTATTAGCATTCCATGTGTCAGTCCCAGAAAATTTCTGAAAAACTGTCTCTAAAAGAAAGTAAAATGAATAAAAGCCAAGATTTTATTCTTCCTCAAGAACATTTAAAACTATTCAATCCCTTAGATTACTTTCAAATAACACTAATGAAAACAAGGTCTAGTCATTATATTTATCAAATGTTATTATATATTTGATAATAAATATATATATATTACTCCATAATAATTTAGGATTTGTCCTTTTAGGATCTTTGGCCCTGGCTGATGACCTCAATGCAAAGCCACTGTCTGAAGGGAAGAGAGATTTGGAAAAAGAATCTACAATAAATGTATGTTCAATTTTTTGGTCATATTTCTCAATGTGCTGAGGTGTTCTACATAGTGAGCAGTATTTATGAAGCACCCAGAATTTTTCCAGATTTTATTTTTAGAATTTCTGAATGATAGAGAGCTTATAACTAGGCCAGAAAACATAAGTGCAATTTTGTTTAATATTTTTCCTAAGAAAAAATAATCCTAAAAAAAGAATGTAGTATAAATTTTAAAATGCAAATTAATTTCAAACACTTTCTAGTCTTGTCTCCAGATTTTGATTGTTTTTTTAATTAAATTTTAAAGGAAGGGACTATGATCTCCAAAATAAGCCAAAAGATGTTGATTATAAAATAATTACCTATACAGACGTAAATGTTCCTGGGCAGGTATTAACCGATTTATTAATACTCAGTGCTAGTAGTGACAATTTCTTTTACGCATGTTAATGTCACAATAGCTCCATCTTGTGGTTGACTGAATATTACTTGACGATAAGGTCGAAAAAGGAAAAAAGGAGAGGAAATTTTGCAAAAACAAACAAACAAACAGGAACAGAAAACAAAAATAAAGCCCGAGTGTTTAGTAGTTGCCTTCAGTAGTTGCAATTTGCCATATCTAAATGGAAAAATATAAAAGTTAAAATATTACTTATGAAAAACAATTTTTAAAAAAACTTAATTATTATTATTAGCTGGATTGCTGAGTTTCTGAATCATATGTACACTGCCATGTATGTTTTGTTTATGTGTTTTTACAGACATTCAAAAATGCTGCTGCTGATCGGCAGTTTAACCTTGAAGCTGCAATTAAAAATGTTGACAAAATGTCCAATGAGCTGAAGAAACTAAATGGTAATTCTGAGTTCACCATCCAGCTAAACAAGAAGCTGTTTAAGGCATCATTTTAAAAAGTGTGCAGTTGGAATGGTTTTCTATGTCATACAACTGTTTTTTAATCTAATGAAACAATACAGTTGCTCTTTTGTTTTGAAAAATGAATGAAATACTCGTTATATAGAAAAAGAATCATGTTAGCTAATGGTGGAAACAATCTGTTGGGTAGTCAAAGTCATTCCTTTGCGGGAACATAATAGTCTCCTAATGGAAATATTAACAGTATGCTAATACCAAAATTTATTTAACCGTCTTGAAGTAACAAAACAAGGCAACCATCAAATTTTTGAAAGAGTTAAGAGATGAACATTTCAAAAAGTGCTGTATATAAATTGTCATTCATTTAGCATCTACCATTCAATAAATATAATATGCTGTTCTTTGTCTTTCAGTGGAAAGCCAGCTACTGCTTTGTGACCTTATTTTGAATTTCAACCATCCTATGAAGGCCAAAGATTTAAGAGAAGCTGAAGAAAAAACTTGGAGTTTAACAGATTAAGTAATAATATCTATTTTCATGCATTGTCTTCTATTAATACTGCTTCACTTTGAACTGTAAAATGACAGTATGGTTTTCTGCACCTAGGTTCTTTTTATTTTAAAGTGCAAATGTGGAGTGGAAAAATGCTATAAGTAGGTCATTGATTTTGAGAGGGTTTTTTTTTAACCCAAATTTCCCAAATTAAGCCCACTAGGCCTGGAAAGACTGATACAGTTAACTAGAAAGGTCAGAAAACTGGGCATGAAGTTTTTCCAGGAAACTGGGCATGAAATTTTTCATATGTGGATTTCTCCTTTTAAACAAAGACATACTGGAACAGTAACAAAAGATTTTAGATTACTTCAGGTCAAGTCATTGTCGCCTTATCTCAGTTGTGCTCCAGAAAATGGGATAAGAAACAGTCAGTAAAGGAGGAACTGCAATTTGTCATTTGATCTGCCTTCCTCATTCTAAAAATGTTGCTCAGGAAGGAGGCCAAAGAGCAGATTACTTCAGGAAAACCGAAAGTACTTTCATTCTAGTTTCTGTAGTGACTCTCTAATGGTCCTAGCTACAAAAGAAAGAAAGAGTTAGCAGTCTAAATACCCTATCCTGAAATCTTCTTGGCCTAAAATTTGAGTAACCAGTATTTTTGTGTATTTCATTACAATTAATAGTCAATCATACTTTACTTGTGGGCATGTTTGAAAGTTGAGGTGTGGTTTTATTCATATACAAAATATATTTGCTTGAATAATCAAACCAAGATTTACTCTGCTGAAAAAAATATGTAGTGTTGCAATTTGTTATGCTGGTTTACGGTTTATTTCTCTTTCACTAATGAGATGATTTGAAACAAATAAAACACGATTCCATAGGAGGTATTTCTAGGTTGTCACTTTTCAAAGCAATGCAACGGAATGGAATTACAACCTCCAGCTCACAGAATCAGTGGTAATATGGAGGATGTTGTTCTTAATTTTAGCACATTTTGAAAAGCATACATTATAAATGACTTTTCTTTCACAAGATTAGTAGTGACTTTTTAAAAAATACTGGGCTAGAAATAGGTTTTGTCAGCTGAAGAATTTTTACAATTTTATTTTTAATCTTTTTATTTTTGATTCATAGTTGCATGGAAATGAAATTCACTAACTTTGAATTCCAGCTTCTAGCTAAATATATTAAAAAGGAAGATAACATTTACAAAATATACGTATTTAAAGTAAAACTGTTTGTGAAATCTGATTATCTGAGAAGCTGTACAGATTACACGAAGGTATTATCTGCCTTGAATTTTGATTTGTGTTTCAAGTGATATGCACACAAATGGCTTTAAAAGAGCAAAAGTGTGACAAAGTCTAACATAATTATCAAACCAAAGTCTTGTCAGAAAAAAAAAGGTTACTAGAAAACCTAGGCAGAGTTGGACAAGTCCCACTTAACAAAGGAGATGGAAAACCTCTTGTTATAGTATGCTTCAGTGGTCCTCAGCTGTCACTTACATTTTAGAACTGAGAATGTGGCTGTTTTTCTTGAAAAAATACAGTAAAACCAGAAAGCATTTGTATAAGAGGAACTAAGTTTGGCCTGATTGTGTGTCCCTGCTTTCTAAGAGATTTGGGCGTGTTCTGCCAATTAAGAATCATATGATGATAATCTTGTTGATGTGTCTCTTATAAAAAAGTAGTTGCTTAATTGAGAGTCAGAAAGACACTTCTGAAGAGAAAAGGTTGTTTATGAGTGAAGTTAGAGGATCCCAGGAGATCCATGATTCCCATTTGGGGGCTAAGACATGCCGTCAGTGAAGGGCAGAGAGAACGTGGTATCTGTAGATACTTTATTTTTCTAGAAAAATGTGAACAGTTTCATAGCTGAATAACACAGACACGGATCTTGACAGGCAGCTGCATAACGAGGGTTGGGGTTTTTTTTGGTGTCGCTGAAACCTGGGTGTCTTTAGGATCCAGGTTGGAGTCCCAGTCTTTTCATAGAAGTGGCCATAGTTAGGTATCTTGGGAAGTGGATTGGGGGGAAAAAAACAGGGGGTTTATTGTCTTTTGTCTACTCCTCAACTTTGACAAGGTTTGGGTTTTCTCTGTATCACTTTAAATAACATAATTGCTGCCGCAGTTCTGATCTGAAAAATAGCTTCATTTTCTTTTTCCTCCAATGAAAGCAGAGACTTGTATTGGTGTTTACTTCTAGGTCCTCTGATTTGGCATGGAAATCATTTCAAGAAGACACACGTATGTTGGAAGATAAAAATTTCTCATGTACTGTATGATTAGTGGATAGTAATAAACACATTGTAGGAAAATCAGATTTCTAGAGTACCGCATTTAAGGCATAATTTAAAAATAACATTGTCTGTTTTCCTTAAAACTAAAAGGATTTTTAATGAATTCATTATTTTATTTGCTGAAAAAGGAAATATCTTGAAGTTTCCAAACTTCAGTAGGCTTCAATACTATATGTAATCTTCATTAAGGTCTCATTTAAATATGTCCTGCAGCGTATTTTAACATGCACTGGTTTCTTGATCCTCTGTCTTTTCCATCAATCAGAAGAAGTGGTGTTCTTTGGAAATAATCAATGATATCTGCTACAGAAGAAAAATCCTGTGGGATGGAAAAAAGGAGAAGGCTATGGCAAAAACGTCAGAATTATTAGTAGTTAGCAAAACAAAAAGTGTTTTTTTTTAAATTCTGAATATCTAGCTGTCTTACAAGGTCCCATAAATACTATCAGATCAGCTGTTTTCATTCCTGCCATAATCTGTAGCTCAGTAACTGTTAATTTAGTGTGTATAAAACCCACTGCAATGTTGTATAGTCAATTTAAGCAGTCTAGGCCTGTTTAATATGTGATGCTGTCATTCTGCTTGACATGGTGATCCCACCTGAAAGTTCAAACAGTTGCGTAATAAATTCAGAGAGTCCTGACTCGATGGGAACTGCAGTACGGGTGCTGACCCATTTGTCTGGTGCCAGTAAATCCAACGCAGTACTGCTGGGCATAAGTAAAGCAGCAGTCTGGGAGCAAGGCAGTAAAGTTGGCAGATAAGGATTTGCTCTCAACTGTTTATTTCCCTTATCTTAGTGATAAACAAACATTCCTTAAGCAGGTATATGGATCTCTAGTAGCTGTAGTCTAAGGCTATCCCTTCATTCCCTGAGTGCAAACAGGAGAATCTGATTTTACTTCCAGCAGGAACATACTCTATCAGGAGTAACTCTAAGACAATTAGTAGAATTCCACTGGAGTAAAACAGCTGCCAGGTTAAGTAGCCTGACACTTAAGAATGAGACAGGAGATACCTTAAGATGAAAGGAAGTAGTGTGAAAAACACATAGTACCTCTTTTCCTTTTAAGCCAGTTCCTAGCACGTATACGTGATTTTGCTCCTGATACCGAATCTGGATGTTGTATACCTTATCTCTGTACAACACCATCAGTACATATGGGTGAGTTGCAGTTTTTCTTGAGCTGTCTCTTACCAAGAATGTTCCATCCTGAAAGATGAAAAAATGAAAGATGACAAATGTATGTCACTTCTGGGTTTGATCAGCATAACAACCTTAGCTAGAGTACTCATGCTTTTAAGTGTTTTTTCTTTCTGAAATCTCTTTCCTCCTGGTAAGAGAAACTGCACAATTACAGAGTTTACGTCATTTCTCAAATGTTTTATCTTTCAATTTGCTACTTAAAACTTTCCTGCCTGATACAAATGCAGATTTTTAAGGAAGGGAGGAATGGTGTTCTATGAGGGAGAGATTCCATTAAAGGAGGAAGTAAACTATCAAAGGCCAAGCCTCATGTCGCTTTAGCCAGAAGTTAATTTCTAATAAGTGCCAATCAAGATTCCTATGTGATCTATTTACAGACAGCCTAAAATAATGATAGTGTCTGTGTAACTTTGGCAAAGGAAGTGATATTGTGTCTGTCTCACTGCTTTTCTTCATTTCAGATCTCATTTAACAAGTCTTCCAATGAAACACCCTTTCTTAAAGGCATTGAATGTGATCTCATCAGCTGGTCCTTAGTACAAGTCATTGAAATGCTGTACATGTCATCTGCAGCTCATTGCATCTGCTGGGAAGCATCATAGAGTGAACAGATTTCCCACAGTGATGGGATACAATTTGGTTTATCTCCACACATGCAGTTAAGCCTGGATTTCATCTGTTTGAATCTGTACTTCATTTTGCTGGTAAATATGGCCTAGGAAAGGGTGGGATTCATCTCATCTAACTCAAGCTACCTAAAACTTGGAATTTACAACAAATTCCTCAATGCTGACAGAGAACTGTTTCCAGAGAACAAGTCACTCCTCTCTCTTTCCGGAGACACAGAATTTGTTCTCTTGGACGGTGGAAAACAACAGTTTTCATGGCTGGTTTATATTAGATGTGTAACTTTTATGTGGGTAAAGCTATGCAAGGTGAATCTCTCATTCTGAGTATCTATATTGGAGCTCTAACCTTACCAAGATGTCTCGCTAGGAGATGGTGAGAATCACCAATTTAAAGAGTACCTTGTTTATTTTTCGAAGAGCTGCTTCTGCTTCTGGCCGGCTAACATAAGCAACGTACCATTCATCATTTAGTGAGTCCTGTGGTTTTTGTGAGAGAGGATAAAGGAGAAAGCTGTCAATGAATTAGCTTGTGATGTTAACTACATACAAATAAGTAGAGAGAAATTTGGATGTGAGGGATGTTTGGGTTTACGTGGAGAATCTCTGCAGGTATGAGCTTCAGGGATTGTACCAGTATATATAACTGTATGGTAAGTAGTACTAAATGATTTTAAAATCATTTGCTCACTTTGAAAATATTACAGACCTAGCTATAATATGTCTGCAAGTTAGCAAGGAAAACAGCTATCTCCAAATGTTTTCAGTAAAAGATAGATTTTAAGTGACATTTTCTCTTTTGTCTGCCTAGAATATGCATCCTTTGCCTTTGTTTCTCTGTTTTTTTAAAAAATTATTTTTTTCTTTTTTAACTATCATCTGAGACAATAATGCAAACTTCCTGTGAACTTACCACATATGGTTGCCCAGCAGTGTTATCGCCAGGAGTGCTTTGCTCTAAACTTGTCATATTTAAAGAAATGTGAAACAAAAATGCACTTAAAGTATATGATTTCTTTACTCACTAAGGTTTTGTCGAAGGAGAACTGAATACGTAATGCTAGTTGGAGGCAATTGTGCAAAACAAGTAATCCCACAAACAAGTATTTTTCTTATTTTGTTCTACTGGGTTTTTGCTATTGTATTTCTTGGTGAAGACAAAATAAGGCACTAAAGTTTGACACAGAAAAGGAAACTGAAAGCACCTACTAACATCCTGACAGTGACTACTAACTAGAAAAACAACTCTGAAAAATGTTCTCTCTCGAAATCAGAAAATTTGCTGTGTTTAGCGGTTATGGTTAATGCTTGTAATGTTTTGTACCTCGTCTTCCTCTGTGTTCATTTGGTGAACAGTCTGTCTGCTAGGAATTGGCAATGGAGGTCTTATGTCAGATGCGCCTCTTGAAGGAGATCTGCTGGTGTTCCCTTCAAAGATATAAAAGTAGAAAAAATGTTAAAACCAGGAAAATAATTTAATCTGTGGAGTACATACAGGGTATACAATCTTGATTTTATGAGGCATGAACAATTTATATCACTCTGATCCTGAGACATTTTGAACTGATTTGAAATCTGATTTAGGCTTCTATAAGAGACTCAAGTTCTTTACATGAATTCATCCTTGGTGCACAGGGACTTTAACTGAACTCTTGCAGTTCAGGTGTCCTTGAAATCAGATGAACTTGAAATACAGGTTGCATCTTTTTAGCTTCTGTACCACAGTTACTCAGTTGAGACCACCTCCGGTTTCTTTGAGACAGAAGAAACGTCATCTCTTTCCATTCCTTGCCTTCTTAGCATGTAGAAACTAAAAAACTGTCACTGCACTGTAAGGCATTGGCAGCTGTTACCATATGCAAGCAAGTACTTGCAAAGCAATTAATTTCTAACCTGCTTTTATGTTTTTACTTGTTATTACAAGATAAATATGCAGGATATTGCACATGGAAAGTGTTTTCTCCCTTTTTCAAGAGTATTACTATACCACAGTGACTTGCAGGTAGCATTGCTCAGTCCTCAGTAGTGTTAGCTATATTGAAAAAGATGCTCATATGAAGTTTTGACAATGGTTTAACTAGGCAGTAAGTCCAAACTTCATGGGAGAAAAAACATCTTAGATTCAGACTAAGCAAGTTCCTTTCAGGGAAAAAAAAAAAGAAGAAAAAAAAAAAAAAGATTATTTTAACTGCACTGAAACCACCTTTCAACCTTCAGTCATTTTTTGTACAAAAAATGCATGAATGCAGGATACAAACCTGGATGTAAGCGTGGTGGTAGTGAGCCACTTGAAGACAGGTTTCTAGCACTGTTTTGTTTTTTTTTTTTTAAAGGAAAAAAAAAAAAGGTAGTATAAATATAAAATTGCTATACAACATTTCTGTGTTCTAAAGAATTGATCTGGACTATGTGCCAGTCTACAGTATGTGAGATCCTCTTGAGAACTATGAAGGATGAGGATAGCCTTCTCTTTTTTTTTTTTCTTCTTTTTATGTAAGAAGATCTACCATTAAGTTTACTTGAAGCTCAATATCTGTGAATAAGGTAGAAGGAATCAGTAATGGGCCACCAAGATTTCTGTATGAGTATCAATCCAGAAACTGCTTCAGCTTGTGGAGTTTTCACAGGGAATGACTACTGTATTCCCCTGAAGCAGGAAGCACAGGCAACAACTTGCTAGATGTTTCTTTCTGTGGGCTTCCACCTATAGAGTAATTTTTCTTGTGGCTTCCTTAACATTGTTGATGAAAATGCAGTTTCTCATCATTAATGTTGCAACTACGGATGTGGAGCTACTGGAAAGAGTCCAGTGAAGGGCCACTAAGGTGATAAGGGGCTGGAGCATCTCACATATGAGGAAAGGCTGAGGGAGCTGGCTCTGGGCTCTGGTTAGCCTGGAAAAGAGAAGTCTCAGGAGGGATCTTATTAATGTCTATAAATACCTGCAGGGAGAGCCAGGCTCTTTTCAGCGATGCCCAGTGGCAGGATCAGAGGCAACGGGCACAAACTGAAACACAGGAGGTTCCCTCTGAGCATTGGGAAACACTTTTTTACTGTGAGGGTGACTGAGGCCTGGAGCAGGTTGCTGAGAAAGGTTGTGGAGTCTCCATTCTTGGAGAAATTCAAAAGCCATCTGGACATGGTGCTGGGCAGCCTGCTCTAGGTGACGCTGCTTGAGCGGGGCAGTTAGACCAGGTGATGTCCAGAGGTCCCTGCCAACCTCAACCGTTCTGTGACTCTGTGAGCTATGAGCTGACAGGAACACAGAGCTCGTACCCACAGCACCACTACACTTCCATGTGCCTGTGCTTTCCCTCCTCTGTTCATTTTTATGCTTTTTGTTAGAAAATCTACAATTTCCTTCTATGGCCTGATCCCAGACCCCACATCCAAAACTTCTTCAAAATGAAGAGTCATGATTTTCTTTTTTTGATTAATTTTTTTTTTAATTTCTTCACCTAATTGGGAACAAACTGCCTGCACACTTTTCCTTTACAGTTCATATTTCTCTTCTGCTTAAATGAACTGTACAAAAAGCTCTGGGATGAATATGTTAATTGTGTTTGCAGAACAAAAACACCCTATCATGACTTGTGATTCATGGGAGAGAATCAGCCAAATGGGGGCCTCTGCAAGAGCAAAAATTTCACAATGCTGTTTGAATATAAGCAGAAGTGTTCATCATAGGAATAGTTCATATTTGCATATGACCTTGCTATTGCTGCTGCAATATTTGTTCTACTGGGGTGTCAGCAGTTCCAGAGCATGATGGTAAATGGGAGGAATTCATCAAAGAGTAATTAAAAAATTATGGAGATTAGAAAATGTACTTCAGACCTAGACTCAAGGAGTCCACTGTAACTCATCAAAGGCTAAGTCTGTTGCACACTACATCAGAAATCAAAATTTAATTAAGGGTTCTTTCATCTAGCAAATGAAGACATAACAATCTAATGTTTGGAAATTGAAACAAGGTTTACAATAGGTTTAAATAGGAATTATTAACCATTAGAATAAAATCTAGTGAAAGGGTGGTGAAATTCGTTCACATTCAACTCTAGACAACTAAGGTTGTGGGTTTTTTTTAGTTTTGAAGCAATGTAGTTGCAGCTCTAGCACTTAGGCTCCTAGAGTGTGCAGAATCCTTTTAAAGAAGGACCTCCTAACCTACATCCTGCATAGTTTTGCAGGAGAAGATGATCCTTTCCCAAAAGGGCTTGTCATTCTTACGGATCCTGCAGGCAATGGGAGAGGTGCCTCAAGAATATAAAAGCATTGTACCATGTGGGCCCTAAAATACATCTTTGACGTAAAACTGAGATTTGCATTTTTTTCTTGGTTGCCTGATGTACACCATCTGCTTCACTGAATACAGAGCTTCAGTTATACGAAGGAGTCTCCTTGATAGTAGGAACAACACAAATTAGCGTGCAGTGGAGGTAAGAGTATAGCCTGAAAAATAATGGACTACTTCAAGTAGTTACCTTGCGTTCTCCTGAGAACCCTGTCGCCACATACATACTATTATTTGCTCAATTGCAAAGAGATCAAGATTCAAAAGGAATGATGCAGTAATGGGTGAAGCAAACCTTTCTGCACCAGGCATACTGTTGGATCCTGGCTTAGGTGGAGGCTTGACAGATTTAGCTGGGAATGTATTGGAGCTGTACGGGGGCAAAGATAGCTGTGGCACTGGTCTTTGGGGTGCAGCTGTGGAGAGAAAGAGAAGGAAACTTAAAACTTACGTGAGATATTCTTAAATGAGGTAGAATGAAGAAATGCTGTCACATTACTGCTGTTTAATGAGATAAACCTAATGGAGTAAACTGTCTATAAAAAAGTCCTTGATGTGTTAGTTACAGATTGTAAACTCATATGGTCAACTGAGAACTTAAGTATTAAAATTAAAAATAACCTGGAGCAGCCTTGAGCAACATTTACATTTTCTAACTTCCGTTTTGGGTAAGCCACAATTCACATACCTTAACTGCAATAGAGCTGACTGTGGTATGTAACCATGGTTCTCTGTCAGGTTGCTTCTAAATAGTGAATTTGAGGTTACCTTTTTGAACTTCATGCCTTTGTGAGATTTCTCCCCTATCATCCTAAAGAACAGCATAAAATAAAACTCCTCATCTACCAGTAAGAGGGGAACAGATTAACTGCTCTCTGCACAGCTTAAATAGCCCGGTTCTTTAGGGAGTTTTACAGGCAGTGATAATTTGTAGAGACTTGGCCTAATGCTCTGTTTCTGTTAAAGTGATGCCACTTTACCGACTTACTTAATTTTAGGAAGCAGGATTCTGAAGTAATTTATAAATACTATTATTACATGAAGCAAGTTCTTCTTCAGTTTGTTAGCGTAAATAGCATTACGCAGAAGGCTAGTACCAGCAGGGTTTGACTGAACATTTTGGTGAAAACTGGGAGGTTTATGCGCCTCGCTGTTTGGTGCTGTGTGCAGATCACAAATCTGTAAAATGTAATGTGTTTCAAAATAAGAAATCTTGCTTCTTGTAACTGGCTGACTGAAGGAAGCTATTAGCTATTGATTTCCTGTGCTTTGCGGCTTTCATATATAAATCTACATGAGGTACTGCATAAGCATTCTACAACCTGTCAAAATACCACCTGACCACCTTTTGAAATGGCTCTAAAGAAACAACTCTGCAAAAATTTATTTATATATATATATATTTTTTTTTTAGAATTAAGACAAAGAAAGACTTTAAGTTTTAAAAATCACTGTAGAAATACTTACCGTCATCTTCTTCCTGGGGAGCCAAAAGAAAATAAACATTAGCAACTTATTATAGCACAATTCTTAGGAATATTTTACAAAACAAAAACCTGGAAGTTGGTGAATTTTGAGTATACAAGGACTCTAATATCTATCCTGTCACTTTCACCTAAAATGCTGGGGTTTCTCTTTTTCATGCAACACCAAATAATTTTTAAAGTTCCTATGTTAAGGTGCAGCTATTATTTACAAGTAAGCTGTGAGATAGATGTCCCATAATGGATCTTGACCCAAAGTAGTTAGAAACTCTCAGCAGATGTAAACTTTCCTCATTCCTTAGGTGTGTGTAGGCTCTCAGAGTTATCTGAAAGTGAAATCCTTAGATCAGCTTAAGCTGAAAAAACACCCCAAAACCCAAACCTGGGTTAGCAAAATCACTTCTCCCATGTCATAAAAAAATTCTGGCATTATTCTTCCTTTTATCTAAGATAAAGTACTCAGAGAATAAACTGAGCTTGACATAGAAGAACTCTTTAAAAAGAAACCATGTGCTATGAAAGATCCCTCAGTATTCATGATGACTGATAAATGAGTTCACCTTTTTCAGAATTATTAGATTATACAGGTACTTCATGTTATTGTAGTCCCTATACTTTTAAATACTTGTTTTAAGACTATACTTACTTCATTTTTTTTGTGTGGTGGCCAACCCTGCCTGAAATGAAACATAGAAAACAGAACATGAATCATAGATGGAATATTACTCATGCCCTTTGTGTGCATTACGCCATATTTTCAACTAAGACATGAATTTACAGTAAGTTTTACAGACACAATGAATGCAGAAACAGTTTTTTCCTCAGAAAAAAATATCTAAGATTCTAATTTTCACCCATAATCTAAGCATAAGCTAGTCCTTAGTCCGTCTTAATTATATCAACAAGGAAATTGTCTGATTAATTGATTACAAGATTAGAGCTTAAAACAACTTTTTCCAATGAAGAAACATTAGACTTCAAGTGTTGAACTCATCTGTAGTACTTAGCAACACTGCTGGAACACATGATAAGCCTTCCAGTATTTGTTTCTCTGATAAAGAATCCTGGCTGATTAGCAGATCTCAAGTACTTTCTTATTTTGTTTTAAGATCAGTCACACTGTTCAGCCCACAAGTTATCTAGAAAATGCTAGAGAATGATCTAGTGCTGCTAGAGAATGCTGTTTGCTATTAAGAGGGAGTTTTGCAGACTAATAAAGTCAATTGTAGGAAAGTAAAGCTTTCTTTTTCTAACACCCTAAAAACATAGCAATAGGACTCATGAAAGAATGTTCCCTAGAGCAAGAACTTGATCTGGTGGAAAAAACATGGATCATATATCTCTTTGTGCAATTTGGAAGTGAGTCATGCCCTATGCAATGGCTGTTTGAGATACGACTGGCAAGAGAGCTTTTTCTGCTTTCACTTTTCTGTAGCTCACAGCATATCCCATGCATATTCATAAAGCACAACTGTGATATCCACAGACACTACTGTCATGCAGTAGCAGTGAATTATACTATCTTGTGTTGCTTATCCATATTTTTCTTAAATTTAATTTATCCTTTATTAAATTTCAATTAAATGAACACTTACTTTACAGGGGTTTGCTTCCTTGGAGGAGGTGGATTGCCTCTTTCGTATCGGTCACTTGGTGGAACAGGAGGTTTTGGCATCATTGCTAGCTGTTCGCCCAGGGATCTAAGGCAGGAGCAAGGTGATGAAATAAAGGCAAAAAGCTGCTTACTATGAAATATCTGGGTAATACTGGCATTGAGAGTCTCATTTCCAGAGTCAAAACTCTTACCTTAGCTGTGAAGTCAGAGGCTGTAAAACAACAAGGAAGAGTTAAGAGAATGTGTATCAAAATAGGTGAAAAACATCAATAAGCACCAAACAAAAAAAGACCTTACCTTTTCAGGAAAGCCCGGCTTCCTCCCTGAAAATAGTAAAAGCTTACATTTAGAAAAAAATAAATTTAAGATAATGAATTAAGTTTTCTCTGAAACAATAAGTTTTGAATATCATTGAATGTGAATTTTGCAGATTGAAGCACTCAGCCTCCTGAAAGGTAAGCCAGAAAAAGGTTTTGGCTTTGCAAGAGATGGCAAAGTTGCAATACCTCTTATTAAAGGAAAATTTTAAAATTTTCAAGTGGCTAGTTTTACAATCATATTTTCTATGGTTCAACTTTGAATTGCTGGATACTCTTATGCTATTATGTACCACATGAAAGTGTTTAGATAATAAATAAAAATCATAGCGTAATGTCTTTAGATTCTCTGTAAAACTCGGTTTTCATGTCTGAAACAAATGCCATATTTTTTCTATGGTTTTTTCAGTTCTCAGCATTGTTTTAAGTCTGGGTGCCAAATTACATATTGTAGTGTATGCAGAGTTTTGTTGGCTTTATGTGCAAAAGATATTTCCTGTTTTAACCTTCTAATTATTACCTTGTTCATTCACTTAAATATTACAGCAAACATTTATTGCACAGGGATCTCTTAATGTCTTTCTGTTCAACTAGTTAGTCCTGAGCTAGGGATGCCACTTTCTAGATACAATTTCTCTCCCTTCATAAGTACTGCTCACATTACTTATCATAAACAGACCACCTTGTATGTGACTGGATCATGGTACGCTTGGTTGAGCCTTGCTCTTTTGCATGAATGATATTCAAACTGATAATTTTGAATAATTAAAAAAACCCTACTGATTTTAGCATAAGCAAATACTGACCTGATGCTGGGCTTTCTCTTTCAAATGGGGGAGCAAGGCGATCCAGTGGGGGTTTTGTGCTTCTGTCTATAGAAGGAGCTGGGGCTAAACACAAAAGCTATGTAAGACAATTTGCTGGTATAGGTCAATATATCTTTATTTTGCATAGCCATGAACTGGTGTTACATCTTAGAATAACAAGTGAGGCATCTTGTATAAACAGTGGAGGAGAGTGGAACTGAAGAGATACAGGCAAAAGCGAAGTGCTGTGTAGCCTGTGGGAAAAGCTTTACACACAGAAACCAGTGATACTTACGTTTCAAAGGCTTGGTATTTCTGTCTCTACTCAAGTCATTGTTGCTTGGTGGAGGAGGAAAAGCTGGCAGCTAAAACAAGTATTTTACATGTGGTTAAAATGTGTCATGTTCTTCTTGTTTTAATTTTATTGTATGAACCCCACCACATCACATCTGCTAATCTTTGTCTCTGGTGCAGCACAAGGAATAGGTCTCTGCTCAGCACAGGAAGGATAGGAGCCATTAACACTCCTGAAGAATGATCTACATGGTTTTTTGTTAGATGCAGAATTGCCTCCATCTGTTTTGTCTCACGAGGAATACTCTAATGGCATGTTGTCTTTGGGAAGGGCATGACTATTGTCAAAGGAAAGAAACAGGAGCTTCCAGAATGGTGTTGTACCTTTGCCCCTTCAATGTGGCAAGTGTTGGTTTAGAAAACTGGTTTGAAATCAGTGGATGTAAATTTGAAGTTGAGAAATAGGTATTAAGTCTGTGTTACTGACTGTTGCTGGCTGAGGCAGGGGCAGAAAGGACTGGGTTTTGTTACTGGGAGAGCTGGGTCAAACAGCATTCTGTTGTCAGCAGCTGCAAAAGATGTTTGCATCCAAACCTATATTTCTCCAGACAGATGCCTTCCAATGTTCGTTCTTATTAAAAAAAAAACAAACTACAGATGAGCAATTTAGGACAGTAGTATTGAGAACTCATGACACCTAAGACTCCTATGTGTTTTATATACACATGAACTATGACACTGGGCCAGACCAAAAAGCCCTCTATCACATCCTGAAACTACCTTTACATGTGTACATGGGTGGGTCTAATGTCCATCTGTTATGGCATACAGTGAACTTACCGTGCTAGTTGTAAACAGTACAATAGCTTTCGGTTTTGATGTATTCACAGACAAAAAAAAAAAAAAAAGGAAAAAAATGTGGGCTATCAGGGTTGTCATTATACAGTCCCTTATACTTTTATGTGGTCTTAATTCAATTGGACAATTGCTAGAAGTACAGCTTGGAAAGACTTGGCCTTTTTTTTCTTTTACAAATATGACTACAGAAACAAAGAGGCATATATTACAAATCTAGAATTTATACAGGAGAGGCATTCGTAAGTGGGTACAAATTTCCAGTGTAAGAAACAGCCAAGTAATGTAAAATAAATCAATACATGTGTCCCATGAAATTTAATTGTTCCATGAAAATATGGCCACCCTGTAACAGAGCTCAAATCTATTTTGATGTCTGAAATTCTTCCTCTACATACACTACCTGAATAGAAATGGTGTTACACTTGGACTTCTAAGAAGGTACTAGCAAAGGAAATAAATGAAATATTAAGAAAGAAACATACAGAAGCACCTCTTCCCCCAAATGAGGCTGGTACTGGGGATGGGCCAGGTCGCTGGGGTGGTACTGGAGGCTGATGGGATGATCTAGTTGTTGTTGGTCTGTCTAAAGAAAACAAAAACCCAAAATTAAACAACTACATGAACAGTTTGGTTATTTTATTCTCATTAGATCTTTATGAAGAAGAGCCCTTGCAATAAATAACCTGCGTACTTAAGATATCATACAGACATTGTTTTAGTATTTAACAGATAGTTGCTTTATGATCAACGTTGTTTTGGGAGCTATAGGCTTGTCTGTCCCTTTGGTGGTGAGGTGACTCCATCTGCTGGTCTGTTGGCCCAGACTATTTGTTTTCATTCACTGCAGTACAGTGACTGTGAAACACCAGACAGTCTAAATGGCAGTTTTGTACTCCTGTATTTCACTCCACAGCTGCAAGCTGCTGAAGAATCAGACAAAAAAAAATGACAGACAGAGAAAGCTGATCTCTTGCTTTCCCAATTTTCACTAGAGGTTTTTGCCACTGTTGTGACAACTTACTGTGTTCAAGGTTGCACTACTACAGTTAATACAGTATGCACATACTTTTAACTTCATGCAGATTCAAACCAAAGGCCAAATACTGCACACATCACACAAAACTAATCTTTAATCCAGCAGAGTTTGTCTCAGGTTGAAAATTTAGCTTTAAAAGTCACAAAGACACCAGCATGCAGTAAGTCTGTGTCACTAAATGTTGTTTATGAACTACACAGTGGACTTCAAGGAAAAACTTTCAGTATTCCATTATCAGCCACCTAAAATGTGGCTGATAATGTGTGAAAATATCCCTTACAAATTATTAATAGCACTTAATTTTTAATAATTACCTATATAATCTGTGTTGTTTGCAAGTGACTTGGCAGGAAATATGACATTGTGGTGTGCTTCATCATTATTGGATGGAGGTGGCTCATAGCCATCACTGTCATGTTCTGCTTCCTCAGGTTCTTCTGTTGGTGATTCATAGTCAGCTTCATCTTCCTTTTCCTGGTCATCATCAGGGCTTTCATAGTCATCATCATCTTCATCCTGGCAAATGTATGTAAAAGACAGATGTTGTAACAGGATACTAAACACTTCAGTGCAATTTCCTTTTGGCTTTCACTGTGGTATTTTTATCCTGGAGGATATCAGGTTTTTAAAACCAATTTGAGTGAAAAAATGCTGAAATAAAATGGGGGAAAGGTGGCAGCATTTTAATAATGCATACAGCACTCAACAGCTTCAGAAACGAAAGGAGTATCATTTTATAACAGTAACTGCAGCGGAAAGTCAAGACAAGGTGATAACTTATTGAAATGTACAGTGCGTTTGTTTTAGGTGACAGACAAGGCACCAGCAAACAATTCATTGCTTCCTAGAAACACACTGGAGCAGGAGTTGATGCCTGTTGATATTCATTCTTAATAGCATGTACTCTACAGCTGCAACTCAACGATTTAAAAATGCTTCAGAAAAAATGAGGTCTTCGATATGGGTCATTGTGCCCTCCACTGACCAGATCCAAAACAGCTTCGTACAACTTGCAGGACCTAGTAAGATCACAGTGAAAATATGGTAGTGGTCATTGTGCACACATCTTCTGTGCAAGGCCTACAAGAAAAGGAATATTCACTTTGTTATTGGTATCTTGGCTGAAAGTTCCAGACTAGCTCTGTATTGACATAGAGCCCAGGTGCTCTATAGGTGATTACTTTTACCTTTTGTGCTCCTAAAATAGCAGCAAATCTACAAAATTAGTAGCAAGTGGTTCTTAAAAGTCCATCTACTTTTTTTGCAAAAAAACATTGGCACTGGTCAAGGTAAGAGATCTTCATAAACCCGGACTGTGCATCAGTCAGCTTATTCCTTTAGCTTGCTGAGTTGTGTATGCTTCATCTAATGACATTTACCAGTGCATTTTCTGTGCCAAAAGGCAAAATGAACTTTTGCAGTCTGGTTAGCTTCAAAAAATTAGATGCTTCAGCAAATCAACTGTGGAGAATAACATGATAAGAATTTACAATTGAATAGCATAGCAACCTTTCCCTTACCAGCCACCTCTTTTAAGAGCTTGGAATAGGTAGATAACATGCAGCTAAGGTTTTGTGGAGACCTGGTCATAGGCTGTGAGCTTCTACTTGAGCCAGTGATCTAGGACTGCCATTCTGAAGCTCTGCCTTGCATTACTGGGGAGACCCTTATCTCAGTGAAGAAATTTGTATGCAGCTACTCCAGTCATTCATCCTCCTGCTTCTCTTTCTCCTCATCCTAGCACCACTGCCATTGCTCACTCCATCCGTGCTGCCCAAAGTAGATAATGCAAGAAACAATAGACCTTACAGAAGAGGTAATCCATTCACCCAGTAGGTTTTGTTAATCGTGATACTCACAAATGAAGACCAGTCACCATCTTCTTGACTGTATCCTGCACAAAGAAGCATAACCACAGGCTTCTTAGCATGTACAACTTTAAACTATCAAGACATGGCAAAAATGACTCAGCAAATCCCATATCAGTTCTGAACCACAATACTGTGTCACAGGAACAAGGCAGGTCTTGTGCAGGCGGGCAGGCATGAAAGGTACGACTAACATTCTGATTCAAAACTAAGAGCTATCCTTGTATGAGATGAGATGTGTGCTGTCACTTCAAGTTTGTCCTACACTTCCAGTTTTAAATGTAATTTGAAACAGAATGCTTTCAGAATGAGCACAGACTTTTTATCTATTTATTTAATACTATTTTATCTTTCATATCAAAAGGGTTTTTTTAACATGGGAGCTTGTGGAAGTTTTAAGTGTTCATGGCTTATAAGAAAATAATTGAAATAAAAATTCAGAAAGCGACAGACATCTAGAAGCTTACTTCTCTAATATGGGGTGCTGCTAGGAGTAGGGGCAGGGGGCAGAGGTATTGGAACAGAAATATATAAGCACTGATACTATGTATTGGGTTGGAGAAAGTCCATGTGGGAACGCTTGTGCAAATGTCTCTGCTCTTGCCTTTCTTCACCATCTTTTCTATTTTAAAATATTTTTTCTTACTTGTTCTCCTGTAACTATGCTTTATACTTTTTGCAACTTTTTCGCGCTGTCATCTTTTCCTGTTTGTTGTTTTGGATTACCCCCCACCCCCCATTTACTCTCCTCTGCAAGGGTTAACTTAATATTTGAATATTTTTAAACAGTTTTTGTTGTTAGAAACCATATGCCAGTACATACTTACCTGGATTTTCAGGAGATTTTTGTGTTTGGGCCCTACAACAAAGATACAAACAAGTAAATTCCTTCCATTTGCAATTCTTAAATGTTTTAAACGTACTAAATCTATTGCAAATAAAAGTAGTGGTTAGCTTTAACAATAGAATGACATTTATATAGGTGACTTTAACTCCACCCAAAATGTCAAAACCACACTACTTCATATTTCACACATGGGATCCTAATGTAAACTAAACTGTTTTGAAAAACATTCGAGTCAGTGAGGTTGAGTGTTTAGAAACAAGAGGACTCAGGAAAAAAGTTTGCCAGGGACCCCAGTCCCTGAAAATAAAAATTTTCTTTACCAATTCCACTCAAGCTGCTGAAAGTCAAGCTCATAAATATTCGTAAGGTTGATAAATATTTTTATAGTTTGCAATTCTAGTTTTGAACTTTAGTTAATGCAAAGGTGTAAAATCATGTTATCAGATGATACAAATCCATGTTATATAGACTAGATTTTCATTGTATATGAATATAAATTGTTCTCATGCGATGTTCTTGCAATTTTTGCTCTTCTGCTACCATAACAATGTTATATTCAATGATAAGTCATAGAGTATTAAAAAGTGTAAGGATGTATAGGTCTGTGAAATGCTTTAATGATGATTTATCAGTGCAATACTACATGCCTAGGCTTTGTAGCATTCCTAAAGATTAATTTTCAGGTGGAAAATTGTATGGAATTTATATCTTACTTAGTTCCAGACATGGCAGAAGTATCTAGGGTGTTCATGGGCTCAGGCTTTGCTATTCTTAACAGATAACATTAACAAACCGGAATTTTATTTTATAGAATTTCCAAGCTGTCCTTCTGACCCAGGTATTATTGATCAAATGGAAAACAGTCCAGAAAAGACATATCTGAAAGCTTTGAAAAAGAAAGCTGAATTGTTTTACTTACCATTTTGGAAAGAAAGATAGCTTCCCTTCATTTTTGTTTATTTCTTGACTTAACTTACTTACAATTCTATTTAAAAGAAACACAAAAATGGTTATAAAAAACCTCCTTGAAACTTGCCAGTCATTTTCTTAGCCGCTTTTCCACAATATTTACTAAATTAAATCTTGTAATTTAAAATTATTATTTACTATGTGGTAAGAATATTGAATTTTTCATCTTATTGCAATGTTGCACTATACCATAACCAATTGAAACTAGATTTTTTTTCACACAGATAAAAAATGATATTGTTGGATCAAGTTTAAAAATAAACATTAAACCCAGCAAGCCTTAGAAACCTTGGGTGTGATAGACAGCCCACACTAGAACACTGCTTTAAATACTGGTGATTGCATTTGTATTATTTTGCATGGAAAGAGCAGATCAGGCTTCAGGAAACAACTTCTAACCAAGGTTATGGTTGCCAAAGCAGGGATTGAAGGTACCCTGTGTCTCTTCTCTGTTCTTTTTGTCTCCCTCCCTCTGCAACCGAGGTATACCTAACCTAGAATCCCTCCAGTAAAGAAGATGAAGAGGTTGATTTAATTACATGTTATAACACATTTGCAGGGCAGAAATCATCATGGAACACATGAAGACTGTAGCTGTATGTCTAGAGAGATTTTTCCAGGTGGATCTGTTTGTCATCACTCATGTGCAGTTTTGTGTACAGCAGTAGGGTGAATAACAACCAATGAAACACAATCTTGAGTAAAATTTCATTCAGGAGCATGCATTTATGCTGCTAATATTGCTGGCATCCACAGCCAGCACAGATATCTGTGACTGAGAGTTTTTTATATTGATTGACTCCCTGAGAACAACTCTGAGGTTACAGGACAGTCATTTAACAGAGTCAAGTCCACTGAGAGCAACAGAATTCTGCTCTGCTAGTAATGAAATTTGCCTCTGAGTATTTTGTTTCAAATGAAGTTTTTGTTTCAAAGAAAGGTTATGATGTGTCATGGTCTGATTCTTAATTCTCAATATTTCTTCTTGAGGAAAGTCCCACCGTAAAGTCCTGTGACAACCAAAGCAAATTGGTTACACACACCTGGTTAAAAATATCCCATTTTACTTCTAGCTTATATTATTTAGGTCTATCAGAGACAGTAATTGTGGAAATAAAAGTAGTATGAAAAAAATTAAGAACATGTCTGTTTATCTCAGATTCTAAATTCAGTAAAATCTTAACTTTATGGTTTGTTAGTGCAGAATTCTTTTCCATACATCTTAGATCTGGTCAATCAAACTTTATATCAGTGTTACAAAATCTTTGTTTATGGCCAGGCAGTTACCACTCTATTTTGTTTTTCTTCTTCTTTCATGTCTTTTTCTGCCACTCAGCAATAATAATCCCCTATTTTTTTCCAAATGACCATATTTGTGCATCTCTTTCATGTCTAACTGCTTTTCTGGGCTGGGACTTGAGGAAGACAAGCTTTCAAGCAATCTTGCCCCTTATGAAACAGGCACATGCACAGATGTTAATAATTTAAGAAGGATTACAGCTGTCTAAATCTGGCATCATTACCCAAGCAAATTTATAAAGCCAGAAAAATGCAAAGTTATAGGCATAGGACTCCTCTTGCTCTTCTTTTCCATGCAATCAGCACTCCTCTGCACACAAAATTTCCTTCTGCTGCACATGATAAGGAAGTTGCTGTGTGAATAATAAATTCCATGTGAAACACGAGGAAATGTTCCATGGTGAACAGCGTGCTGCATATACCAGTGCTTTGGTTGAGAAGTGCATTATGGAATTTGTATGTGGCTTATTCTCTGTTGTAGAAGAGGAAGGATCTTTCATAATATTGTTTTTATTTTCAGCTAAAGAAGTAAAATGAAGATCACTGGGTTTAGAGGTAATAATTCTTTTACTTCAGGTTTCCATGGGTATGAATGAGACCTGAGTGTTGGGAAGCTTTCTGGACTAAACCTGGGCTGGCTGCTATGAGGATTTACACCGACTGGTTTTTGAGGAAAAACTGAAAGGGAAAAGTTGCTCATCTTATCTTGCTGCCAAAAAATTAATCTTTTGCTCCTTAAAATACAGCATCTAATCTTTGTTTCAAGTTTATTTGACATGCTTCAAAGCAATGGCTCAGAGAGGTTGTTAGAAGAAAGTGAAGTTTAGAATGGTAACACTTCACAAGCAACATTATTACAGAAGAGGGGTGCAGTGAGCAGCTGAGTCTGTAGCCATGTGAGGAAGGAAGTACCAAAACCACACTGCTTTCTGAGTTGTGGGAGTGGATGATAGGAGAGGATAAGGCAACAGAACTTGCAGAAATGTTACTCAGACTTCTCTTTCTCTTTCTACCTCCTCCACCAGACGCTTAGCTTAAAACTGGCAGGAAGTCGAAAGTAAAAAACCCAACACACAACCAACCCCCAAAGTAGTACTCCAAAACTGGCTTCTGTTTGCTTAGCTGCAGATATTGTTGCCCTGAGTAGAATCCATTCTACTTGCATTAGGATAAAGGACTTAAGACGGAGGCAAGAGATGGCAGACATAGTCCTTTAGGGCCAGGAAGTTGCACAGTCACTTACTGAACACTGTCAAAAGCATAGTTTGTGATGAAGTCTTTGCTTTGGCCTTTGAGAAAAGTCTGTTGGGCAGATTCAACACTGTTGGCTTCAAAACTGAGTATCAGTTATGTTCTAAACCTTTCAACCTTTAGCATCTCATCTGAGAGAGCACGTGTGCACACACATTCACCTCTGCTCACGGCATACCTTTATTACCGGAAATTTTCACAAGTGCTATGGGATATGCCATAAGCTTTCTGACCAAGGCTGAAAATTTGAAACATCAGGTTTGCCAGCAACCTGCCACTGAAGATAGCCAAAGGGATCAACAGCCTGTATTAGTACCTTGACTTACTGAAAACTTGGAAATGTTTTATCTTGAGATAGGCAACAATAAGAGTGGCAAAGACTAACTTCAGTGTTTAGATCCTGGTTCAGGTATCGACCAACCATCACTGTTCTTTTGAACGAGATCTTTGCTTTTTCTTGTTTATTAATTGTGACCACATTAAGTAAGGCACATTCCGTTGAATGCACTTTAAAATATTTTGCAAGACTTACATTTGTTATCCACAAGTATAAATCTTTATGACCTTCTGTGTCTGCCAATAGTCATAATGAGCTATAAGAAAATTCCATGTGTCCCATAAGCTGTATATTGGACTTTTGTTTCATTATATTTATTATCAAAATGTTAATTACACCCTCATGATTAGGTCTGAGTTTCATTTAGCACTTTAAGATAGATATTCAATGTCTGCTCTGTGTAAAATATACTATATCCCTTCCTTGTTTCACCAATGTACCACTTACTCTTTCAGGATGCAGTGTGTTGTTTATGAAGCTTCAGGTGGCTATGTTAACCTAGTGGTACTAATTTTAACTTAAATGGTTTTCGTAAGATATAGCAAGTACAAGAGTAATATGAATGAGCTCAACAAAAAAAAATAACACTATGGTTTCTAACAGTTTTTCATATTGTTACAAAAATGCCAAGTGTTAAGCATAGTGTATGTTTAAAGAAAAAAGGTTGCAACTGAGCAAAGCTGTTAATAACTGAACAAATTGTTAGGTCAACCATGATGCTATCTCTTACTTAGGAAGACAAGTACATTCGTGATAACTCAATCTCTAAAACTGACAGTCATGCCAGAATTTTTCATTTTCATTTCTCAGTAGGACTAGAAAATGTCTATGTTAGGTGTTCCTACCAATAGATTACTCGGCCCAAATGTTGCTGCTCCTTAAAGGTCTGTGGCAACATGATAACTTTGGGATAATGGCTGAATGTCTCCTGGGCATAGATTTCCACTAAATCTGTGAACAAGTGAAGTAGGAAAAACCCTTTGTGGTCTGGAACCTGGAGGCTGGGTTCCACCACATATAATCCTGCAGTATCAGGTCTTCAAAGATCGTTCATCAGTGCCATAGCAGATTAATGTAGGTCACTGCAACAGATAGGCATATATCTTTTCATAGAATGGCAACTATGCTTAAATTCTTAACATATGGCTAGTATTCTTAAAAGTCATTTTTTTACCAAGTGATTTAAAGCTGATACTCTGTATCTTCAAATAGAAATGTATATATTCAAGTAGAAATACTATGTTGTGGCATTTTCTATTTAGATTGAAGAAGTGCCTGAAGCTCAGCATGTGTCCAAGTACTGTCTTTTGAACTGGAGCCTTAAACCACTCCACGACTCTCTCTTCACTCCCTCTTCCCTATGTCCACCCAGAGCAGGTCAACTGCAACACAGAACTGGCAAAGACCAAGTGGCTTTTTTCCACCTGCCTCTTGTGAAAGGAAAGGATGAAAGGGAAGTGGGGAGTGGAGCTGTACACTGCCTTTTGGTTTGGGACCTTGTGCCTAAGCTAGACCTTTGATTCTACTGTGCACAGAAGTGGGAGTGAATGAAAGGCTTACATGTTAAATCAAAATATAGCATTAAGCAAAGTTAATTTTCTAAACTTCTCCCTAAGATTGCTTTAATAGCAACACAAGTGACAAAGGTCTCAGGGTTCCAAAGAATGACAGCATAATCAGTGTAGATATTCTGAATGAGAGTAAAAACTTCATATTTATCAGAGAAGCCCAAAATGGAATAATAGTTTCAAATTTGCAGGTTTGTTTAAAGGCCTAAAACAGGAGGGCATGTGTGTTTCCAGTTGTCTAATGCTCTGCTTCACACAGCTTTACGCATAACTCAAAGATGAGGACAACTTTTGGGTATGATCTATCACAAAGTCGGTCTTCATTCAGTCTTAATTTTCCATCCTCCACAAAATATCATGCCCCAATAGACATGTGGGGTAGATTTCTTTAACCATGCCAGTGAAGATCCCCCTGTGTACAAGACCTCAGTATTTCTGGCAGGCATACAAGAACGTGAGGTGGTGACCACAAACAAACATGGGAATCTCTATTGAGGTAAATGGACTGTGGAGTTTGTTATGATCCCTCATGAAATCTATGTGTGGCCTATGCATATGCAGGTGCAGTGAATCCTGTGCTGACTTATTGTCCATTTACCCTTTTGCTGCAAAAGGGTTGCCAGAATAAAACTTGCAGGACTGTCTGGATGCATCAGTCACTTTTATATGGTGCCCTTATCTATGTAAATTTTTTAGAAAAGTTTTCAGTAGAGTTCAGCCCTTTTAATGGAGAGTTTTAAAGATGTTATGAAGTATTTTCATTTTCAAAATAGTGTTTAAATCCTATTTTGGTATTTAAAAATAAGCCAAAAGAAGATTCATGAAGATGTGCACCTGTGATATGGCTGGTGAAGATTAACTTTCAAAATAACAATTCTGTTAATGATAACAGAAGATTGTTTTTTATGAGTTTCAGGAACTGGCCTATCATACTTTGTATGATAGTGTCTACTGAGACGCTTAAAGATTCTTGTAAAAGTCACAGATTCATCCCCAAGTAATGACACAGTTATACTCAAAACTTGATCAGTAGATTTGCTCAAACCTATATATTTAGTAAAACCACACACCCAGCTCAAGAGGTCTGTAGGGATGTAAGCTGTGGTTTGCAAACCTTGTATAGTTGCTAGTGGTGGGTTTTGTTCTTGGTACATGTAGGTCAGCACAACCCTGCTAAAGGTGCTGGAGAACTCTCTTTCTTGTATATGTACTTTTTATTCATTCCACTGGCCAATGCTTTAAGTGTGATGCTTGCTATTAAGTATTTTTTACAAAATATGTTCAGATTTTAGCACTTGGTTAAGTATCAGGTACTATAAGTACAATATGCTAATGTGTATTTCACCTTGTAGAAAAACTCTTCCTACTAGGCGAGGTTTGTATTATGATGTAAAAGTAAGGCGTGAATGAGTTCTAGCAGAAGTCTAGTGGAGATTCTGAAGCAAAGAAATTAATGTAAAAAAAAAAAAAAAAAGACAGGTTCTTCTACCCATTAATTTTATTCTGTTGGGTTTTGGAGGGTTGTTTGCTTGTTTTTCAATCGCAATCAGTTCTCTTTCCTATGAAAGCTCTAAATTCTTGTTTTAAACAGTGGCATTACATGGAGGACCCCACATCACACCAACCTTTTCCCATGTATATTCACAATATTCTAGTGAGTTGTTTCCCTGTTTGTAAGTGTTGAGAAAGCTGAGAACAAGGGCATTAGTTCCAGAATTTTCATTCAGATTTATTAATTTACTTATTTATTCAGTTCTTAAGGTTGTGCACCAAGCTTCACTCTTCTTTTAAAGCTCTTGATTTCAAGTTTTCTTCTTGTTGAGAAACCCAAAATATCTGACTAAAAAAGGCTGTTCGCTTTCTGCTAGAGTGTTATAAGGTAAGTGGACTGTGAAAATTGAATTTTCAAAACATTTTTGACATATCAATAGAATAGACGAGGAGATAGGACCAACTCCACACTGGTAGATTTAATTTTAATTATTCACCTATATGACAATATCTCTTGTATGTGTGTCTTAGACCTTCCACTGACCACTTTTGACTCACAAATTTGAAAGGAAAACACCAAAAGTTCTCACCATTAGAAGTTCAAATAAGAAGAGCACAAGGCAATTTTGCTAAAGGACTGTTAAGGAGGGGACAAATTATCAGAGAATTACAAGCAATGTGTTTTACAGTGTGTTAAGATGAGTCTTTCACAATCTGGTTCCACTGTGGTCCCTCAGTCTCAGTAACCATAGTTAAATGTTACTTTTAATTGACAGTAAGTTCAAAAATACTGAGACATCGGGACATCTATTTTTTTACAGCATTTGGACCCCCGTACTAATACATATACACCACCAATCCCCATTATCAGGAAATTTATTGTGTGAAAATACAGATATGATCTTAAGAAACATGTCATGTCTGAGGCTTTTAAGTTCAAGTCCTTGCATATCTGATCCAAACAGAGGTTATCTGCCTGCCCTCAGATCTAGCCACCAGCTTACCCATAAGCACATGAATGTGACAGACCACACAGGTATTTCAAAATTTTTCAGTATTCTTAGCTTCACCAAAACTTCTTACACAAGCTGTGATGTTTCAGAAAAGGCGAAGCAGACTGTATCTCACGTAGCAAAAGCAAGATATACATAGGGGGAGTGAGTCTGGAACTGGGAAATGAGCAGCCATGTTGGAACAACTTGAGTTCCTTTTTTTTTTCCCTCTGTACATTCTTTAGAAGACCATGAAGAGATACCTCGTGTCTCATGGTTAGGAATCTTTTAACTTCCAGCTGAAACATGTCCCAGATAACTCATAGCAAAATAAAATCCTGCTTTTTTTTCACCATGAAATATTAGAAGCAGGTAATTTCTCTGTTACTCAGTATTGACTTAATGAGATTATTGGTCTTCACTTAGTAACTTCTATGTAATTAGGAAATCTATTCAGATAAATTCAAAACTTTTTCAAGGCCTAATCCACAGGAGCTAAGGAAAGCTATTTAACATGGAATCAAATGTTCCAGACTGATTTATCTTTAATGACTACCTAAAGGAAAAGCACATGATGAAAATTGCTTGAACTCAACTGTTGTGTACATACCTGACATTCTTTTTCCTTTGAGCTAAAGTCAACAATTAAATCATACTTTGAAGGTAATACTCACAAAAAAAGTTTAAGCTTTATGTAGCTGCTGTCAGTCAAAGAATTTATGGATGAGGTCAGACAAATTTTTTGTATTACAACATTGTGCTTGAGCAGTCATGAAAACATTCCTTCTATTTTGGAACATTCTTCTTTTTTCTCTCAATACACTGCAATAAACAGGTCGCTAACTAATCACTCACAAATCATTTGCCTGACATTTACTACGAGTTTTCTCTGCAGACCAGCTCAAATAATTTTTAATGTTAATGGTTTGGCTTTACTTACGGCACTCTGAGTTTGGGAAATTTCTGAATATCATTTTCAGACATGTTCTGAAAGGAAACACATGGTATATATCATAAAATTATCCATGGAACATCCTGTGACTTAAAGAAGTTTGCATATTCAAAAATGCAGCATAAAGTTTCAACTGTTAGGAATATAAAGTACATAGAAAAGCAATGCAAGATAACAGCCTGCCCATCCATGGCTTGTAAGAGAAGTGAACCCATTTTAATAAAAAATCCTCTCTCTATTTTTTCTGTTTTGCTGGATGTTGGTTTTTACTTTATGTTGCTGCCAGTTGTATTAAGCTAGCTAGGAGGTTAATAAACATCATGTGTATTTGTTTACACACAAAGGACTTCAACAAAATAATCACATCAAACTTCAAAGAGAAATATTTCTGTAGCTAGAATGGTTTAGTGATAGCTTGTTAAAAAGATCTGTAAGGAGAAGTAAAATCTTAAACTAGCTCTTACCAGATGAGAGTTGCATAAATTTGTTTGTTTACCAGCAGATGAGCCATTATTCCAGGATTAATTTCAAATTAATGGGACTCTGTGCAAAGATAATTTGCTTTTCTAATTTGGGTTCTAATCCAGGTCTTTGTTGGTGTTATATTGTCACACTGACATACAGGCAAGGTTAAAATCAATCCCTGCTCTGCTTTTAAAAGAACTGGAAATAAAACTCTCTTCTGCAACAGCTTTGTCCCTAGAGATTGTCAGAGATACCTAACCTAAAGCAGGTGAACAGGCAGTAAACCATTTTTAAGTCTTCTATTTATTTTGTTTTTCTTTTCATTCTCATGCTTTCTGAATATTGCTTTTCATTGTGCATTGCCATCACCTAGCATACAGGAAAACATATTCTCCATGTATTTATTATTAAAGAAGTCTTGAGATACTATAATTCATCTCAGTGGACAGTGTCAAACAATTAATAGAGAGCTACATTCTGGTAACGTCCTGTGCTACTGATTATGGGTGTGAGCTCAACAGAACATCCATGGTCTGCTTGGAATCATCAGCAGTGACATTCTTCCTGGCAATTTTGGAATTATGCTTCCCACAGTAAATATAAAAGGACAGAATATTTCAAATGCTTTTTTAAACACTTGTAGTTTTAAGGCAATGTGCAATGAAATGCCCTTTGTAAAGGACTGTTCTGGTAGGGACGGCAAACTTCTACCATAGATTCTGATTTTATGCTATTGTGTTCCACATCTTTTCAGTACAGCTAAAAAATACGGTATTTAAGTGACTTCAGAAGCTGGATCTATTGAATTCCTTCATGTCTGCATAGTGAAATCAGGCAGAGTTGTGCATGATTGCAAAGTTTCAGGATAAAACTAAGTTTTAAAACAGAGCACCATTTGCTGGAGTGTTGTGCTAAGAACTTTATCTGTAACATCACAGTGTATGTAAAATCACATGTTCTAGTGGAGATGTAGCTGGAAAACTCCTTGGACTTAAGAGCAGCCTTGGCAGCCTAAACAAAAATCTTTCTAGAAACTGGGATGGGAGGAGAGTATTCCTTCCCCCTTCAGCCATAATATATCAATTAGATTGCAGATTACTCCTGACCTGAGCTGAGATTTGCTAAATCTTGAGAGCTTTACCCGTGCTCCTGCAGAGAGAGTTGGCCCCTCTCTTCATCCATCATGTGCAACTCCAGGTTTAGGATGAATTAGAGCATTATGAAAACTTTTGAGAAAGTGTTTTGTTTAGTTAATCACAAACTTTGAAAACTCTCTTTGGAATACAGATGATAGTCTGGCTCTGTCTTTCTTACTGCTAACAGTAAGAAGTTTCTAATTACACATTGGTTCAGAATGCTATCATTGATTTTCAGGACAGAACAAATCCTACCTGTGTTTTCCAGCACTATTTTGCCTGTTTTTTTGCTCACAGGAGTAAAACACAGAAAAAATGTACTCCCTTTATGGAAATGTCCTGCAGGATTTACTGAAGAATCGTAATTTTTTCTAAAGACTTTTTAAGCTTCTCTCTGGAATTCTATTCTGGTGATAAACCTGACAAATATTATGGGTTTAAACTCTCATAAAAGGGCAATGTTGCCATTTTAAATATTGGAGAATTTTATTTGAATAAATTAAATGGAATCCCTCTGGTTTTATTCCTACTACATCTTAACTGGACTTTCCGTGTGGTAGCCTGTAGATACAGAAATGTGACTTTGAAATTGGGATGTTATTCTGATGAATAAGACAGCAATATTTTTGCAGTCAGGTTTACCATATAGATCTGACAATAGATACAAAACTTGCAAACACTCAGTCTTAACAGTTTCTTCCGTGCAAATGTAATTTGGCAGTTTCCAACAACTTTCAAAATGTAAAAAGATATTTCTTAGAAAAACCATTCATGCAGAGAAGCATTTTTTTCAAGATTGTGTTGTACTCTAGAATATTCCACTTACAGTCTCCTTTTGTTGTTCTGTTTAACAGGTGAACCTTGAACCTTTTTTGCACCATACAATTGACAAGTAGGTCAAAAGCTTAAAAAACAGTCTCAGCAGACGTGAGCAGCTGCTTGCTTACTCAATAGAAAAACATCCTTTGAATCTACTAGGATGTTTCTGAAGAATTGCTGCACTCTGAGCTGTGTATTTACAGAAACACTCTGGCAATAATAAAAAATTGTAAAAATCACTTAGGAATCACACACTTCTTGCTCTTGTTATTTGTACTTCACAAACTTCCAGAATTTCATAATGCTTCCAGAGCCAGAACTCCCATTCCAGCCACAGATCCTTAGTGCTTAAGCTAAGGAGAATCTCTTAGGGGTTAGTAGTATAAATCCTATGACATACATCTGAATAATTCTGACTCCACCCAGTAGCAGGGAGGAGTAATATCCTGTTCCAACAAAAGGTGTTTGAAAATTTTTATGTTGGATTTCAATGAAATGACAAAAATCTTGATACATTAAAGCAAGTTAATAAACCATAAGGCTTTAGAAGAGGTATGCATAGATTTCCCCACTATGACTAATTACACAGATGATCAAAATGACTACTTTTGGGGAAAATAGAATAGGTAACATTTGAAAATGAAATAGAAGTAAAATGAAGTAATAATAAAAGCTCTTACACTTCCTTATGGATGTGTATTTAAGACCTGAAAACCGCCACTATGTCAATGGAAGTTGTCAGCTTTTCTAAAGTTCAGCCAAGTTGTTGGTAAAGCCTGAAGCAATGTTGATCTAAACCCACTGGGACTTTGCTTACGAGTTTTGGTGCTCTTAAAGTTCATTGACTTTGTGTATTGCTGCAGAAGAAATCTAATGTTAACTATAGAGGCATGAAATAGTGATTGTAAGAGAAAGCTAGTCATTCTGACCAGGTCCATGTGTTCTTTAGTAGGAGAAGACTATTACTATAAATACACTATAAATGTGAGTTTTCTGTAGTTACTATTTGAAAACAAGCACTTCCTATAAAGGGAGAGCTGAATTAAAGAAAAGACTGTGGTTTTATAACTTCCCTGTCACTTTAAAAAATACTAAAATACTTGCATATGAAACAACATGCTTGGATTCCCAGCATTCCATATTTGAAGCAAGATGTCTGGCTGGTTTTACCAAAGGCATTTACTTCTCATATTTATACCTTAGTAACCATCTGCGAGCTAAGGACTTTGCATCTGCCCATGCAAAGTAAGGAGGAGTCAAAACAATCATTTGACTGGAATTTTACAGGAAGAAATTTTACAACTCTACTTACCAAAAACCTTTGTCCATTTATGCTGTGCTTTCTCACAACTTTCTCACAGTCCTTATACTTTAACTGTCAATGAAAAGAAGATGATTATTGCACCCTAGATTATAAGAA
Organism: Aramus guarauna; assembly: GCA_013400195.1. NCBI lineage: Eukaryota > Metazoa > Chordata > Aves > Gruiformes > Aramidae > Aramus > Aramus guarauna. The sequence continues at coordinate 5,456,123 of VXBL01008568.1, forward strand.
TGGATTAAGACACTTAGACATACAGCTAGCTTTGAGTAAATGCTTCAAGTTACCTTTTTTAAGCTAGAAATATTTGGACAATAGATAGTTGTGGTACTGACTGGGATGAACAATTCTGGAAAACAGGAAATACAGCAAAAACCTGCTATCTTGGAATACTGAAGCCCTGATTCCAGTTGCTGAATTAGTGTTGTGATTGAAAAGCTTCCTCTTGTGGGTGGAAATTTCTCTTGTTAATCCTGGGAATTATCTATAATATTTGGAAAGCTTGTCCACGATATGTTTTACAGTAGCATCTAAGACAAAGGCATGCATTTTAGAAGTTGATCACATACATAAGAAAGCTCCTGGTCCTACCAGGCAAAAATTTACCAGTAATTTGGGGGACTTAGAGAAAGAGGGAAAGAGGGAAGGAAGGAAGGAAGGAAGGAAGGAAGGCTGAAAAACTAGCCACATTTAGCAAGACATGACTCATAAAGATTTCCAGTGAGTGTCTTAAGTGGGGTTTTTTTATTTGTTATTTATTTTTTATAGCATAATGTGGAAACACAGCTTATATTTTTGATCTGGATAGAATGCTTTTTTTCTGTTTCAAGTTGATCAAGTCCATACCAGAAGAAACCCGAAAAGCAGGCAAAGTGACTTTTTGGAGTCTCCAAGACAGAAGAATGGCTCTGGTCCTGCCTTTAGTTAGTGAAAGTTATGCAGACAAATGATCCTGTGGTGCTGGGATAATTCCCCTAAAGCAGAGAACACCTTATAGGGAGCATTATGTCCTTTCTTCCACCACTAGTTGGTGCAACTTACCTTGTCGTGGTGTGGTGGCTTGCATGCCTTGTCGGGCCAGACTAAAATGTTGCACCCTGGCCCTCCAGGTTGGGGGTTTTGTTTTGGGCTAACAACCCAATCATGTAAAAAACAAAATCTGTTACAGAAATTGCAACAACACTATGCCACCGGGTTCGGTGGCATAGTGTTGTTGCAGCCCTATGCTCCTCGAGGAGTAACAAGGACCAAACACACATGTCCTTTCCTAGATCTATCCTATTTATTCATTTTAAGGAGTAATTTTGTAACTGAGTGTTACCTGAGAACAGATCCTGAAAACATCTGAACAGCTGAGAGAATATTTTTAGGAGCCACCTTCAGTTACTCATATGCAGACACAGACCTACTCTGCTAAATATTTTAGCAGAGTAAGACTTTTGTGCAGACTTAGGACTTAAACCTGTAAATAACGTCTCTTTCATATAGCAAGTGCTATCATGATGTGACCAGCACAAATCTGCATGCAGCACTGAGCAACTGCTATACTCAGTAGAACACTTCAGTGTGACTGAGACCTAATCTCATTCTTAAAGTAATTGATGAAAAATACTGTCTAGCTCTTAAAAATAACCCTTGGTTTATTACAAATATGAACATCCTTGCTTTTTCTAAAAGAAATTGAAAGTCTTTAGACATTATTTGAAAGTTTAGTTCCTTATTGGTCCTTCCCTATTTTGAATGCATGGTTTAAATTAACACAGGCTTTAAGTTAACGCACCTAGAACCATGTTATTACTGTTAAGTATGAAGAATTCTTATTTGACAGAAACTGAGGACTTTATTCATGCCAGTAATACATCATAGTATTGTTACATAAATTACTGATGTTAAATTGGCTGAATTTTGCTAATCTGAAGATGCAGGCTAACAATGAAGTGGCAAAAATCTTACCACTGCCCTGTGTCATGACCAACCACTTCAGATGAGAGAAGATTTGAATGTGATTGTCCTTTGAAAATAATCCCACAATTATCTCAGTTTAGAAGGAAAAAAAAAAAAATTGCTTCTCCCTCTTGGACTTGAATCCTGGACTTTGAACATACGGCTGCAGGCAAAATATATTAGTCAGATGCAAATAAAGCAGTCCTAATGGTATGCGTGAGGGAAATTGTATGAGTTTATCTGGGGAGAAGACCTGGTCATTTGTGGCAGTTGCCCAGAGCTGGCTGACTTGGGCCGACATTATTGTCTTACACAGATGTCTCAGATGACTTGAAGCAGCTTTTGCTCTAATTCACCTCCCCAAAAGTGGAACGCCAAGATTATCTCTATTATGAGGGGTATCTGGATCAGTAGAGGGGAGGTACTCAAAAATTAATGTTACCAGAGCCAGTCAGTTATGACAGAACTTACAGTTAATCCTTTTATCACTGTTAAGAATATCATTATCAACTCTTTCAGGAAGCCATTTCCCTTCTTAGTCTCTTGGAAATGGTGATCCAAACCACCATGCACCAAAATTCTAATGTTTTTTGTATTTGTGTGAAGCTGCCTATTGATAATGATCTCATCTGTTCCATCTCCAATTCTTCATTTCATTTTCCTGTGCCACTAACCCCTGCACCCTAAAATTAGAGGTTTGCAAGCAGTTGGCAGTTTCACTTCTCTGGAGATTTGGTAGACATAGACTTTGTGTTTGATCTGCTTATCTTTATTAGCTAGTTTTGCATTCTAGTATCAAACTTGCCTCAACTCCCCAAAGAAAACTCTTATAGTGTTATAGGAGCCGTTGAAACAATAAATTTCACATGATTTCAAAATGAAGCCCCAACTGTTCCAGGTTCTAGAAGTCTAGTCTGACAGCTGTCTTGAAAATTAACCAGCTATGCTGGCATTACTTGAAAATCTTCCCAAATCTTCTGATTGATCTGAATGTCACATTCCAGGCTGACAGTTTAGGACTCTGGGAGGAACGTATTCAGTTGCAAGGCAGATGAAGCAGGCACTATCTCTGATGTGAATTGAAAAATGAGCAAATTACAGAGAACACACAGAAATGAAATTTCAGTAAAATCAGCTCAGTTACACATTCCTGAGTGTTTACAAATGTGCCAGCTTTGCTGTGCAGAGGTTATATACTGGCAGTGAATTCCTGTATTGCTTTTCAAAGTATTTCTTCAGCATGAAAACTCCTCTGCATTGTAAAATTAAATTTATAGATCATCACAAGTGAAAAAGGTGTCAAAAGAAACAGAAGTTCCTAGCTACTCACACAAGGTAATGTCAGAAAAAGTAACAGTGACAGGAAAAAAGGGGTAGCTCGTGATCTTTAGCCATGAATTTTGCCCAAAAATTTTTAGAATAGGCCAATCAAACCAAAAGGTGAAAGGTTTTTCCAGCTGAGCCTAAAAAAATTAGGAGTCTGTGTATCCACAACTGTGAAGTTCCTGGCTGGGTTTTCATGGATGTAATTGGCAAAGACATTCAGAGGCTCATCTGTGAACACTGAGCAATTTGAAAAAAACCTCTCCTCTGAAAATCATTAAAGAAGACCTAGAAAACTTTCAATCTGCACACATTAATGCCTTTTACAGCTGTTAATATGTTATATAAACATTTGTTGTAGTAAAGTCTATATTTCCTCTGAAAAGCTGTGAGTTTCTCTTAAACCCAATTTAAAACACACGTTCAAGATTCATTTATAGATTTCACTGGCAGGTTTAGCTCAGCTTCTTAATTGTCAGTGGTTTTGCTTTTAGTTTTGCAGCAAGCTTTGCCCATTATAAAACACGTACATTTAGCACAAACAATGTTACGGTAGTTTGCTCCTCCAACATAAAAGACAAAACACAGTTAAACTTACCATCCTAAAATATTCTGCTAAGTCATCTGGGTTCCACGTAACCACATCTGAACGGTAGGGAATGTTTCGTAAATCCATCGTAACTTTTCTCCTCTAGGCAGTTAGAGAAAGTTCATAGCAGTACTATCGATAAAACAGCCATATATTCCCTGTGTGTGATCACCTCCAGTGTGTCCAGTAATTCCTTGCCTAATACCCAGCTTCTTCTGTTTAAGACTGTGGGGGTTTTTTTGTTGTTTTGTTTTTTTAAATTTAGATCTACGTTGTTAGGACATCCAAGAGAGATACTGCTTCCTCTGACACAAAATGGTCTCTTCTCAGAAAAGTTGTCAGCTAGTCAGGCTTACCACTTCCTTTGTCTGAATATAAATAAGTAAACAAGGAAGCACAGCAAAGTGTTGAAAATGTTCTGCCTGCTACATATAAATAAGGTCCTATGGACCCTATTTGCTTGTAATTGCATACATAAATATTTACATATTTACATATTCTGTACAGTATAAAAATATTGTCATATTATCTACATAGACATTGGTTACTGCTTCTGTGCAAGTCTAGCCCAGGCAAGCCCCCCTCCAAAGAAGAAAATGTTCACTTAAGAGAAACTTCCTCAACTTACCTCACTACCTAAAGTGTCACATTATCTTTCTTTGATTTGTACAACAATAAAAGGCTATTATTGGAGTTGTACCTAAGGAGGTACGCATGAATTAGGGATGGAATTACAGTCAGCATTCCTTCAAATAAGGAATCTCTCAGTGAAACTAAAAAATGGACAAGCTTAGATGAAAAATTAATACATTGTCATTGTTTCAGTGCTCTGTTTTTTAGCTACCTCTAATGAGGATTTTTGTGTCTGAAAAAGAATCCACAGAACCATAATACTACCACAGGGACATGATAGACTGCATCTGTCATGTACAGCCAGTTCAGACACCATCCTATCAGTAGGTCCCTTTGGTGAGACTACATTTAGTAATTCCAAATGCGCCCATTTTATTAAAAAAGCCAGCATGTCCATTCTCCCTTCTCTTGATGTGGAGCTTCCTCCCAAAGCTGCGGTGGTATGAATGCTTGAGGTCACTGATCACATCTGCTCCAGTAGACTGCACAAACGGTGGTATTTTGTGAGCTTCCTCTATTAGTAAGAGTAGATGTGTAGTTCTGAAGCGCTGGAAAGGAAAGTTTCTCTTCTTTCTAATGAAATGCATCACTCTCGTTATTTCTAGTCATTGAAGACCTTCTAACATTGGGTCTGTAATCTGCAAGTGCATTGCATGTGAGTGCATGTATATGAGATCATATCTACAAGTCTCCATAATATTCTGTATAAGGGCTTTCCTTTTGAAATTCACAGTCTGGTTTAAAGTAGCTTACTTTTTCTGGAGAAATTTTGGTAAATGATAGCATGGTATTTAAAACTCTAAAACTAAACTGCTGTAACAGCTGTTCTAAACAGTGTAGCATTTATCAAACACATGATATAGCTGTGGTTTATGGGTTCTTATTTGAAATGACCTGTATGAATCATCTGAGGCATGTACTGACAGTATCACAGAAATATCATCACGTCTTCATTGTAAATCTAGGTCTGGGGATGAAATAGGACTAAATTAACTTGTGACAAACAGTCCCCAAAGGAGAAGTTGTTTTGATGGTGTGTTATCAGCAGCAGTAAAGGGGAGATTACACAGCATACATCTCAGGCACCCAATCACACACCATGTCTTTCAACAGAGAAACAAGTTTCTTGCAGTACAGAGACAGGAAGAAGCCTGTGCTATAACTTCTAATTGTTCTATTACAGTATTTCATTACCTTCTACTCTAACTTCTATCCCAAATCCAGTGTAGCAGCTCCAATTTCAGTTGTGTTATTCCTTATTTGTATTAATATAAAGCTAATTAGTCTGGTCAAAGTTTATTTGATGACGTTATAGAAGAATCATAGCATCGCATTTATTCTGATGCTGAGACAGGAGAAAAGCAGTCACCTTTAAAGTCAATCTCCTAGTCTAGAGAGCAATGAACACAGAAATTCTAACACATTTATCTAATCATTATTATTTGCTTGGATCCTGTTTATGTCACCATGACATTATAGCTACATGTGTATTTCATGCATTGTGCAAAACCCAGCTGCACACATACTTGAGCTTTGTCTTTGTCTAGAACTTTTGTAATGTGATAAACACATAGGATGTGGTGGCCAAGTAAGGCTTGCTGAGGATCACTTTGTATTTTCTACATTTGAACTTTCAGGTACTCTGCTAAATTAGCCTTAACAATTTTAAAGTGCTTTTCCAATCTATGTATGTATTTGAACATATCAATGGAAAATGTTGTTCAGCTCGCAGATAACCATGCATGAGTCATGGCCTCCAGTCCCAATCAGACTGCAGAGAGTTGTTTTGAAAGATGCTTTTAAATGTATGTCTGTCTCTGTGGCCCAGAAATGCAGTGTGGCAAATCCCATGTTCCACAAAAGGAAAATCTTGATCCTGGAGAAAAGACCCCATATTATTTCCTCATTTTTATTTGTTCTCCTGTTCACTTTTCCAGTATTTTCCCACTTGTTTATTATTTCTCTTTCTCTCTTCAGAGTCACTGTTGTTACCTCCAGAATTAGCATTTTCTCCCAGGTGCTCCTGTTGCCTCCAGTGTCCTCTGCTCAGACAGGCAACACTGATGGTCACCAAGAAAGGAAATCAAGAGAGAAAAAGTTGAATGTCCATACTGTGCAAGCCCACATGCCAGAATCTCTAGTCAGATTTGGGTAGGAATGTAAGGGAGGATGTCTGGGTAGCAACCACATCTGATTTTTACAGAGGAAGACAGAAGGATAGCATTAGGGTGACACTCCCGACTGTCTGCTGGGAATGATCACACGCTTTGAATCTTAGTATTCCATCTTATATTGCAAGAAATGAAGACACAATAGGTAGGCAGCACAAGATATATCTGTTCCATAATATAATTTGTTATATACTTCAGTTGGCAATCTTCCATGAAATGGATTTTAAGCTCTTAGATTTTCAACTGCTGAGAAACATTGACATTACAACTATTATCACATGCATGCCTTTTCCATTGCGACCTTTTTTTCCCCTCTTTTTAAAGAATTAGGTCTTTTATAGTTGATGCCTGCAGTGATATAACCTTAATATAACAAATGTGTCTCTTCAAATAATGGCTGCCAATGGCACAGTTCTTTCAGACATAGCGATTGTCTGGTGACTGATCTTTGAAAATGTGAGAGTCTAACCATTTCAGGCACTGCAGGAGGGAAATTCACACTGCCCACATTCTGCTGCCTTCAAAGAGCCTCAATATTTTCCATTTTTCTCTCACCTTTCTGGTGGTCTGTCCCACAGCACCCTGTTTTAAGTTGAGCCAAGGGCTTACTTTGAACAGCTTTCAGAATGGCTTATTTTTCTAGAATAACTCAGTTTATCTGTCAGTTTTCCTACAGTGAAGGAAAAAAGTTCAAACTTCATAAGAATTTACTCTTCATGTTCATCTCAGTCCTGAAGCAAAGTGGATCTTTATGCCATGTTTTTCTTTTGCCCTGCCCAATTTTGTTTTTAGAAGACTTGGGTACTTTATTCCTTTTATCCTGGGACTATTTACCATTGCCAGCTTATATATTCTTTCATTTTTACACCCTTTAAAAATCACTGTGGTATTGTTATATATTCTTTGCTGTCTTTAATAATCACTGAGCCACACTTTCTACTCCTCAAATGTTATTATCCATTATTTCCTCAATTCTTGGAGTCAAGTGTTAACCTTGACTTTGTAATGTCTGTGCATTAATACAAGGTCCAACACTGAGTTTTTGCCAACTGAAAAAAGGTCTTTTCATAGAATCACAGAATGGTTTGGGTTGGAAGCGACCTCAAAGATCATCTACTTCCAACCCCCCTGCTACAGAAGCAGGGACATCTTCCACTAGACCATGTTGCCCAAAGCCCTATCCAACTGATATCCATAACGTAGAATTTTCCACTTTACAGGGACAGAAATGTGTCTGGGTTAGTGCTTAGACACTGTTTAATCTAGGTTAAATGCACTACTTGCTTTGCTGATGACTATACCTTTGAAGAAGAGCCGAAAGACTGATAAAAAGCATGCTTTGCTAAAGAGTATCCTTGAAGGAGAGCTGAAAAACTGATAAAGAGGAAACATCCTGCCCCGGAAGGCGCTGAGAGTTAGGTGACTGCCAGAGGCCTGAAGTCAACAAGAATTGTGAGTTACCAGGAGATTGGAAAGGTGGCTGGCTGGGTGAGGGAGGGGGGCAGGTTTACGGCCACCTACCCAATTAAAGGACTATGCAAGTTACACCCCCCAAACCCTCAAGGAGCATGCCTGATAATTTAAAGATGCTTGACCAATAGTAGATGATGCGGTGATTAATAACTTATTAGCGTAACTTTAGGCGGGTTTTTCTAATCCTGTAACAAGATAAATATGTGGTAGATTCTGTGTGGGGGGTGCTAGCTTTGTGGAATTACCACCTAGCACCCATCTCTGTGCAGACATGAAATAAATAAAATACTTCTGCTCTGTGTGTATATGGGCGTACTGCACACTGGGTAACGATCCCACTTTTGGGACAACGCAACCTGGCCTTGAACACTTCCAGGGATGGGGCATCCACAGCTTCTCTGGGCAGCCTGTGCCAGTGCCTCACCACTCCAACAGTAAAGAATTCCTTTATAATTTCATCTAATCTAAACTGACCCTCCTTCAGCTTAAACCCATTACCCCTTGTCCTGTCACTGCATTCCCTGACAAACAGTCCCTCACCATCTTTCCTGTAGGCCCCTTCAGGTACTGGAAGGCTGCAATTAGATCTCCCTGGAGCCTTCTTTTCTCCAGGCTGAACAACCCCAACTCTCTGTCCTCATAGGAGAGGTGCTCCAGCCCTCTGATCAGCTTCGTGGCTTCCTCTGGATTCTCTCCAACAGCTCCATGTCTCTTTTGTAGGAATGGAACTACGAGTCTTCCTCGCCACCTAGTGGCTACGTCACAGACCAGCACCAAACACTAACTAGTGACTGCTGTTTCCAAGAACAGGGATGGACACTGAATTGCTGACACTAAACATTTCATACTTGGGTTATATATATGGCATTTCAGTGGGACTAGCAGTCGAGGTAGATGCTAACCAGCCTACCAGCATCTGAAATATGCGGTTTGAATAAAACTGAGATTCTGGCTTCAAATCCAATTTAAAAAAAAAAAAAGATTCTGCGTACCTTATGAACTCAACCCTCAGCAATGGTTTTCCTGTATGGAAGAAAAAAATGTGCATACTTGAAGAAGCATATCTTCCATTGCTAGTGAATTGTGTTACTTTGAGTAGGTGGAAATACAGAGGTTAGGCAATTACAAAATGCCCGAAATCCTAAAATGTAGCCACTAGAGTGCAGCTGAACTCTATTCAGAAAACAGAGAGTCAAATACCTATTAAGGTGCTATGGAAAAAAAAAAAAAAAAG